>VUQI01012870.1:3235-17320 GCA_015106735.1 Paratilapia polleni
TTCCATAGTAGTCAGTTTAATTAACTCATCACGCCATCTAAAGGCTGCATTTTTAATAGTTCTGAGTATCTCAGTACAATAAAAGTCAGTCTCTTGCTTTATTTATCTTTGTACATCCAGCCATTCTATCCATCTTATTCCATCTTTTTGTGTTAGATTAAATGTGCAACATGACATGGTCTTCTTCATTCTTTTTATTGATTTTCCTGCTGTTTTGTTGTTAAACTGTGCCAGACGTGTTGCTGAGATGAATCACTGCTACCCATGGCTGGCAGCGCATTCTGCCAGTGACAGAAGGGATAATTCCATGTGGATCAAATAAATACAGATGTGAAGTAATTAGTTGTATTCCCAAGGAGCTCATTGGGAGCACACATTAAAGATGTGAAGAATAGGGGAGGCCTCCCACAGGCAGCTTTTATCAATTCAACCTGCTAGAATACAGGAGAGGTCAAAACCCTGCTGGCTATTTCAATAATAGATCTGTTGTGTGTACACAGTGATAAATCAGGTCAAGAAACAATCCTTGGAAGAGACAGTGAGAACACTTTGCTCCAGGAATAATCGTCCTCCCCTCTTCTCTTCCAGACCCATAACATGTGCCTGTCTACGCTGCTGAAGTACAGTCCACCCACCCTGAAGCGCATCAGAAACCTGATTCAGGGGAAGCAGGCCTATATTGTGGGTGGATTTGCCCACATGGACGACCTGGCAGTGGCTGATGAGTTAGGCGTGCCATTCCTGGGTCCAGAACCAGCTATTGCTCAACACTACAGCACCAAGTCAGGAGGGAGGAGGATTTTTGTGGGGGCAGAGGTTGATGTACCACCTGGTGAAGGAGACATCTATTCGCTAAACCAGGTCAGACACTAAATACTGCATTACACAAAGTGCTTCATCAGAGCTCAATAACAAGTGACCACATTATACATTTTCCCTCCTAACTTTTGCTTGTATTATTTAGTTTGCAATTCCCATTTTTCACTCTCGGTCAAGCTTCATGAAACGCTGGCAGAGCTTATGACTCAAAACACTGATGTGCAGCGCTGGCTCTTCAAGATTGACTCTGAAGATGGTGGCCGTGGTACAGCATACTGTGAGACATGCCATCTTAGCTGCTATAACTGGGCTCTGCAGGAATATCATCGTTACGGTCCTGAGCTATGGAACCCAAAATGTATTCAGGTAAAGATATGACTTAGAGGGTTACATCATTCCCTCTGTGACAGAAAATATTTAACCACTCCTTAAAGCACATTTTATACACCCAGTTTTATGCAGTTTTTATTAAATTAGTCTGAATTTGGAGTTTCTGTTTTTATTTTTTTGATTTGTTTTCCTTATTACTTCTTTCCAAATTGATGTTTTTTACTATTATATCTTGTTTTTATGGCTCTCTCCAAAGCAGTGGTTTTACAAAAGTGCAACACAAATAAAGTTTATTGCGATTATTATTACACTACCCATGAGAAATCGGCCATTTAAAGTTAACATGGTAACAACTAAATACTTAACAGATAGCATTACAGTAGCAGCTGGGTATTAAAATCCAGACTGTGCTCCGTGTTCAAAAGAGACAGCTCAAAAAATTCACTTCTGTCAGGGAATGAACAAAAGTGTAGGTCACAGCAGGGTCAGAGACATGTCATTGTTTAGCTTGGAGTCAGTGGCAATGGTGGTCCCTGTAGTACAGTATTTAAATCAATACATAACATTTTTGTTTTTATGCAAAGACATTATCCGCTCCTGAGGCACACACACATCACCTAGAGTGCTTTAACTCAGTAACTCAGTAACAGTAGCAAATCACAGTACAGATAGTCTAGTGAACGTGCTATTTCCTATGCATATGTTTTTATGATATTATTCTTCAGGTTGAGTGAGTTTTTCTCCTCACTGTCACCAAGTGCTCTGAGGGAATTGTTACCTTACCACGTAAAGTTCTCTGAGATGACTGTTGTGAATTGTTACTATATTAATAACTTTGAATTGAATAGAATAGAATAGAACTGAATTAAATTGAAGTGAAGTGAATTTAATTTTACAAGATTTGGAACTGGTTTTATTTGTATTATGATAATCTTCAAAGTACATTGAAATACAAATTACACTAAATATTAATAGTAGCTAATGTTTGCTTAGCTATTCTGAGCTTTCTGTTTTCATCTGTCTATAACACTCAGTAGATGGATCTGAGCCCTTTATAAAGTGAAGTTTAAATTGCAAATAGGGTGTTATAAAAATCCAACCATTTCTTTTTCCTCCAAATATAAATCCTGATTTAATCTGGATCTATTCAGAGCAAATAAAATGTATTTAATCAACGGTAAACCATTCATTTACAACAGATGCAATCTGTACACCACGCCTGAGCCCCTGGCTCTTATTTCTCATATGCTTACAAAGTAGCCTTTGATTTTCTGTCATGTGTTAATTACCGTATTTTGCCATTTAACTGGGAGCTCTGTGTAAACTAATTACAGGCTAATGATTGTGGGCTTGGAGCACAACAATTTTACTTTTTATTCCATTTGGAAGAATAGCAGTCATCTCAAAGTTCTTGTGTCTCACTCTGTTTTGTTCCTATTAGCTCATTCTTTGATTCATAGTGTATGTGTGGTGAAGGGCTGTAATTGTTGTGGCTTTGGTGCTGTTAATTATGGCAGAGAGTGGCTGAGCCACAGCCAAGGTCCATAATGGTGGCTGAGGCAGCACAGGAAAGTAAATGGGGTTTCTTTCACCAGCTGGGGTCCCATGGAGAGGGAAGAGTGCCGAGGCCCCCAGTGTAGGCCGACAGCCTCAGGGCTTCTGGGCCATATGGACACAACACTTTAACTGGCCTTTATTCTACACCTTGCTCTTTTAATCAAAGCAAAGCCCACATCCTGTGCTCCTCATTGCATGATTTTTTTTTTGTTAGACATTGTTTTCTCCTAAAATCTCTCAGTCCCTTGAATGTGTATTACGTTAACCTTCTGTTGTAATTGTTTATATCAAAGAGAGCAATTTGGCTCTCTGTGCTGAAAGATTATAGAACAATGTTGTTGATTAGATCCAAACATATTAATATTTTATATTAATCTGTCTAATAATTATCTTTTCCTCACAGCAGAAACTGTACATAAATGTTTAACCTTCTCAGGATATTTTGAGAAATAACGCTCATTAATGGAGCACTTTGCTGAAAAACACTAGTCGCAACTGCACTGGCAATAACAGTTATTGAATATATTCCTGAATATGTACAAGCCTTCAGTTTAAAAATGCTTACAAGAAATAGTAGCTTTAATAAATTATTAATCAAATACAAATGATCAAATTAAGCATTGTAATATTAATCCATAATTTAACAGCTTTCACCAATAATTGTTTACCAATAAATAACAAAGTGATTATTAAAGCATATATTATCATGTGTGTGTCATAGTTTAGTGAGAGTCCCATGATAATCACTACAAAATTAGATACTGGATAAATAAGTATAACTGGCCTTAGTATTCAAACTGCTTGTATATTTTTTTCTTAATTATTGCTTGCTCTTACAGGCTCTGTATGAGAAAGCCTGACTCACACAATAACATGTGCTCTTTCAGAATAATACTAACAATTAAAACCCTTCTGGCTATGCAAAAGAAAGCCTAAAAGGATACAAAAAGGAGGAGGAGGGATTTCATCCTCACTATGGGAGCTTTCACAGAGGTCTAAGGAAACGTGTGTTTCTCTAAATATTATGAGGCCCACAGCTTCCAGCACAATGTTTCAGCCTGCAGAAAGCCCCCAGGCCTCTTTTAGCATTTACACAGAGAGAGGTTAAAGACATGTAGATCTGCAGCCTTGCAATGCCCGAAGGGGGCCATACACACACTTAAGCGCTCACACAGCTTGCATATGGATCATTAGGCACAAGAGGGTAAAAATTACACCTAATAGCGTCAACAGATGGAGTATTTCTTTTTGTCATGCTGTGTACAAACAGATCTTGAGCAACACCTTATTTAGGTTAAGTTTGTCAACGAAATGGGTCATTTGATAATCACTACCACTGAAGAGGTAGAGAGACATTTAATGCAGATGTTCTGTGTCTAAATATTGTGCAGTCTGTGCTTGCACGGAAGAGTTTAAATATCTAATGTTCTGCCTTAATATAATTAACCTGAATTTAGGACTTTAAAAGCCTTTCTTTAGTCTATAAGTGAGTTGTGTTTTTGTTTTTTGTTTTTTTGTTTTATTTTTTTAACTGCAGTGAAGATTATAAATGTTTCTTTGCAATGTTTATGCAAAGAAAATGTTCCCTCGTTTGTACTAAAAATTCAACCAAGGATGTGAAATTAAAGTGAAAACAAAAGAGTAGCTTAAATTCATGTAATATTTTTCGTGAAATTTGTTGCGGGCTATGCGAATGCGACTATTTATATGTTCATGCGAAATATAGAAATAGTCAGATTATATCTTCTTGTTCCTGAGACTCACTAGTAGTGAGTAGTAGTATCTCAGTTGTTTCACTATGTAATGGAGAGATGAAATGGCAATCAAAGAGGCAGCACAACATCTATTTTATTTATGACCAGATTGCTTGGCTTTATGTGGACACCAAGCAAAGGCTGAATCCTATCACAGGGTACTATACGCAGTTTAAGTCCAAATAATTTATTGCAAAATACCTCTCTTTCTTTTCTTCCTGTCCTGCTGTTTCTGTGAACTGCATAGGCAAAGTCCTGGGGTGAGTTTGCTCTTCCGTTGAGAATGACAACCGTTCCCTTACACTTTTTGCCGCACCATTGTGTGCTTTATGGTTTGTATAGGGGGAATCACTGTGTAGCATTTGACCTCGCCTCTTACAGTACTTGAATATGATGATGGCTGTTACATGACTGGAATATCAACAGTATAATCTCTGGTCCTGTCTCCAGTGAAGCCCAACAGCGTACACTCAAAACAAAGTAATGATCTAGATAGTGTGAGGACAGAACAAAGATATTATTTCTACTTATAATTTAGTCATCTCTCAAAAAGATTTTTCATATTTTAATGTGTATGAAAAAATTAAATTCCTCTCTATTGGTGGCACACATACAGAACTCTTTACACATATTGTTGTAGTCATATAATCTAATATACTGTATATATTATATTAATGACTCTAAAGGGTTTAGCCAGGGCATTGTTAGTTTAAATATAGCTATCACAGCCTTGTCAGAGGAAAGAGTGTACTTGCTGTTGTCAAACTGTTTAAGAGAAACCTAAAACAAAAGTTAGAAATTAACAGCATAATTAAGTGGTGTAACCATTATGGCATTTCCTAGTTACAGAAACAAGAGTGATATCGATCCCAGTCAAGCCCTGATTGATCCCCAGATAGATGGGGTTAGCTTATGTATTCATCAACTGCCCAGTGGAGAGAGTTGTTATTGAGGGCAGCTGCTTCGAGGCTGTGAGTTAAAGCCATTAGACTCCTGAGGCCTTCTGATAATAGGCTGTCACTCACAGATGGACCCTCCCGCAGTATCCATCAGACACTTGCACAGAAATTGAAGCACCCACCCAAGGTCTCAAGGATAACAAGCAGTCACTAGAGTCATCCGGATAACACAGCGTGTTTCCAATAATGTGGTCAACACATACAAAGCTTTAATAATAGGCCAAAATGAAGTAACTCAAACTTCTTATGTTGCATTGAACTGATACAAAAAAAAAAAAACAACAGAAATTTGCATAATATTCAGTAGATACTTAATGTATGCACATTAACTTTCTTTCTGTAGGAGACTGTACTGCTCAGATATTTAGATGAGATCCCAGAATGGCTGACCCATTATGCCCAGCCTGCTAAAACCTCCTGCTATCCCAACTGGGCCTGCTTCCTGAACACCTTCCTCAGGCAAGGTCAGACACCTATTGTCAGGCAGTGAATGCTTTTAACTTGCAAATATAGCAGTTTGTGATATGGATTTCCTATGTCTTCCCTACTTCAGATGCAAAATTAAATCATTTTCATGTAACTTTCATTAGTTGCTAAATAGCCACTAGGAGAGTTCAGGTCCTGTATTAGTGATAGGTAGTGTTTTGTTGAGTGTACTGTAGCAATTTCTCTGCTCTCACTCTGTTTCCAGGAGGTGTGGTGGAGGCCTACCCCCCTTCAGACAGTGTTACCTGTCTGACAGTAGATCTGCTGCTGGAGCCAGGGGGTGAGGTGACCATGTTGTCTTGTGGAGACCAGCTCCATGGTGCCTGTAAACTTGAAACTATAGGCTCCACTGTTCCTCAGACCTCTGTACACCCAGACACTTTGCTGTCTATCTGCACCCGTGTAGGCCAGGCCTGCCTGCAGCACCAAATTGTAGGTTATGTCTCTGTGGACCTGGTTACCTTTCTGGACCACAACACCATGGAGAAGAAGGTGAGACACAAACAGAGAAGGTCTTAGCTCAGGCTATTGTGATAAATATGATGTAGCCTGTTACAACATGTTCTGCAAAAGCTCTCTATTTCACCATCTTGGTGGAAAAGATCAATTTTTAGGCTAGATCCATATGGGCAGATAGTTGCCTCCATACTGCTCCCCCGGGATCTAGAAAAGAGATAAGGCAAAGTGTGGGCACAGGGACCAAATGTGTCACAAGGCCATCTAATAAACTGTCAAGTCTTATTGTGTCGATAGTAAGGTTAAAGGCTTGCCCTTTAACCTTACAATACAGAGAAATTCAGAGGCGCCTATGTTTCAGACAATAGGTCATTCCAAAGTGATTTGGCAGCTTTGAGGGGATACCCTGTCAGTGTTTAACCCCTAACTGGTTACCTGCAGTGGTCGGCTGAAATGTGTCTCGCTGTTATATCAAGGCAGCATGGACGTCTTATCTCGTTTGTCAGGATTAAGTTTTGTTGAAAGCACTTTGATTTATGATATTTGAAATGTACTGGTTTATGATGGTTTAACCTCTGCTCCTAACATGTGGCTACATTGACTGCCTATTGATCCGGAGCTGTAGAGTGAAATGCTTTGTATATAATGTAGTCTATAAAATACAGTGGAATTGTACAGGTTTTGCAAAAGCACAAAGAAGAAAGAAGAACACTGAGTTTTTCCCTTCTTTCATTAACAACACATCTAGTAGCATTACACAGTTTGTCATCTACTTACTTATGATGGACATTTCAAAAAATACCATCCAAGTGCTTTTCCCACTTTCATTGTTATATTTATATATCTGGAGACGGAGCACACTAGCCACTAGAGGGTAGTATCTTCTGGATTAGATGTTAATACACAATGTAAGCAAAGCAGTGTTGCAGCTTGTATCTTAAAACTTTAGATGTCAAGTTTTGTTTTAGATTGTTAGCATTTTTATTTCTTTTAAGATTTAGAAATCCAGCCAGGAATGTTTTTGTCAGCAGTCTTTACATAGTTTATAAATTTTACCACATATTTATTTTAGGTTAAAAAAATAACTTGCAGTACTTTTTTACATCTTATAATTTTCTACAGTCAAATTAAACTGTCATTTCAGTGACAAAATTGTGACACTAAAAGCAGAAAATGTGCTACTTCTTAAACGTATTCAGGACAGAAGCAGGCCTTTTTCTTTACCTGTTTAGAATGAAATAATGACAGCCTTAAAATTAATTTTCATCTTCAGTGTTGACCTGAAATTGAAAGGGACTCACTGACAGCATAATTAAGAATAGACTATAAAACAGCATGTGCTTCAATAGCAGCAGGAACATTAATGACAGATTCTTAACCATCTCCCCACACACACAAAGCTTAGACAGAGCAGAGCCACATGGGCAAACCTGTCTGGATTTAAACATCAATTTAGATTCAAACCTGTTGCTAAAAGCCGCCTACTTTATTTGATGGCAAGAAGTGGGTCACATATGTTTGCCCTTGCAGTCTTTCCTCACATTGTGGAACGGTGGGGCCCCAGCTGCAGCATCGGGGCTTTTAATGAAAATGCAAGGCAATAGAAAACAGGTACAATCCAGGCTTACATTTCCCACAGCTTTGTTAAGAGCAACAATGGGGCAGGGGTGTATGAGTTTTAGTGAGTTGAGTGAATGGCTTGGTGAAGTGTGTCCATCACTCAGACCCAGGTAGCAACCTGCCCAGTGGTGGCTACAATACCACCTATAGTAAAGGTGACTGAGAATGTAGGCACCTTGAATTTTTGTTAGTTGTATTCATAGACTGTATGTTTTCTTTTTTGCCATTATCATGTAACTCATGACATTTTAATACTTACTTCTACAGTTTATAAATCATAAGTTCGGGCCTTTTCTTATTGGAAAAGGGTTCCAGGTTACTAGCTAAAACCCACCTAGTTTAATGCATAACTTCTGTCCTATAAACCAGATTATCTAAAAAGAGGGAAAGCTTTTTTTTTTTTTTGTCACTATGATGTTTTAAAAACTGCAACAACTGCAGCTGGTTTTTCAGATATCCCTGTCACGGCACATTTTCCAGTTATTTGTCTTGCATATGCTGATTGGAATATCTTTTCAGTTTTGAAGAGTTTTTAAAACATTAGAAAACGCGATCTTGCAAATTTCCTAGTCACTTTTTTCAGGCATTTCACTGAAATAATTTTTTATACACCATCACACTAATCAGTTCTGAAAATAATTGTTATAGCAGCAGACTATGCACAATGTTTTACAGTATAGTCAAATTTAATATAAAACAAAGTGAAGCCTTTTAGATAATTACTGTGTATGGTCAGATGTCCATGTGCTAGTGGAGATAAACTACTCAGGTTACCGAGACTGTGGGTTCAGACACGCAGCAATTTGCATTCGGTGGCAGGAGCGTTTACTTTGACAAATAGGAACAGCTAAAGGAGGCAGCCGACTGGCACTTAGTTATTAACAACTCCTTCACTGGTGATTTATTTGTCACTTTTGAAGAAAGGGCAGAGCTATTAGGTTATTATTGGGAAAATTAGCCCTGTTTAAGTGGAGGGCTATGACCATACCTGACCCCTTAATATACTTATAATGATGCCATTTACCATACATAACTGAACTTTACTTCTCATCAGACCTGCGCCAAACATACTAGCCCAGGGCTGACTGAATTCAAATACACAGGGAAGGATCTACTTTGTGTGCATGTCAGAATTGAATTGCCTAAATCAGTCAAACACACACCATTCCTGTGTTTCCTTCCATCTGCCTCTTAACATGGGTAACACTGTAAAGATTAAAAGGTGCTGACTCTTTGCTTTGTAAGGATTGGTGGGTGAAATACTTTGATGTTCCATTTCTTTGTGATTAAATTTAAATTATTGAGTCTATAGAGTCTGTTCTTCTCTGCCATGACACAGAGTTCATGATGTCTTGTTTGCAGGTGTGGGCTGTTGATCTGGACATCACATACAGTAACCAGCTGGCCATGACCCAGATGCTTCTGATGATGACTGGAGGAACGCTGAATTGCCACACAGGCGGTTTAGAAGTGCCAGTGCCAATCAGAGAGAAATGCTGTGAACACCAGACTGCACCCAAAGTACCATTTTATATTTGCTTATATTTCCAGTTTAAATTATGTTGTTGTTTTTTTCCTTAAATGATTGATACATCGAGTTTAGATGCCATAATTTAAATTTACATGTTTTTTGTTTTTTTTTACTCAGATTATGCTGTTAGGTTTTTTTTTTCTGCAACAAGAAAGAAACAATGGTGTTCAAAAGCAGTCTGAGACTTTAGAGGCTATTCTTACCACTGCAGCAATCACAAAGATAGATCAACGTTTTGCTCTTCATTATTGTTAAATACAACTAAATACTGTAATTACGCACCGAGCTGAATTGGTGTTTAGGTGGTGAATTCATTATCATTTTGATAGATGAGCCTAAATAATCAACACATTAATAATTCATACCATTTTCATTATGCATGTGTATGCATGCTTGAACACCTCATCAACCTGGTGCCAGGCCTTAAACAATAGAGTTCTTTTATTAGCAGTATGCACGAGTTTACGCTTGTTGATCTGCGACTTGTATTATTTTATCAAACATTCATTTAGTTGGTGGCCTGGTGCTTCAGTACAGCATTTGAGCCACTGCAGTGGTTAATGGCTTCAGCGCTGGCCGTCATTAAGGCCCTGCATATTACAAACACAATTAAATCCCTGTTGGACGCTTTTATTGTTGTGTGAGAGCTCTGTATCTGACAACTGCAAACACACAGCCTTCACAGCAAGTTATGGGCTATCTCCTGAGCTCACAGGGGCTTAGGCCTGCTCTTTAAGTCTCCCGAAGGTGGCTGAGAAGCAGGAACATTTTTATCCTCTTAAGCCCTGCCACTTTTAAGTAATCAACCTCTCTAGTGTTACTTATGACACACACGCAAACAGAATCCCTCTATTATGGTGATACAGTATGCTCTGTGCAATGAGTAGTCCTTTTGTGCATTCACTAATGCTTTGGTCTCAAATTGAATGCAAAAATTTGCAGTCCCCAACCTGTAGTTTCTTTGATTGGTGTCGTACAATTAAGCTCATCTTGTGTTTGGCATGTCTTCTAAGCATTAATTGTTCCTCCCCGCAGTTAATTAAGAAAGGCCCAACAGTTTACCACATGTGCCCCATACTCATCATGTTCACTAATCACACACACAAACTCAGCAGTGACCCTAAGGACATGTCTGGGGCTCAGCCATCTCTACTCTAACCATTTCACACACCACAACCACCAACATACTTAACTGCCAAATATAATAGAACTTAAAATTATTTTTCTTGGTTTTGATTAATTAAATGATGAACATGCCATGTCTTTTTCTTTTTTCTTTCTTTCTTTTTTAACAGGCTCCCATTGGTAATCTTTATGCAGTTATTGGCAACCACTTATTTCACTCCGACCTTTCCGTGTTGTACCATAAGGTGTTCCTTATGATGTGCAAGGCCCATGGCATAGGATTTAATGCAAAGGTAAAAATTCAAAATTGATCTGCAAGCTTCTCTATCACCATATTTCCATTGTTCTTGTTATATGGTTGATATAAAGGGAACTTCCACAGGTTTTACACAACAGTGTTTTCAGATTTTAATGAGTACAACAATATTCTGAGGGATGAGGGCATGGGGGTGTGGTGTTAGAAAGGTGTGAATTAAAATACCTTAGAGTTAAAGCAGGGTTAAAATGGTACTCTTACTAAATCTACACTATGCAATGATGAGGCTTTACTTTTCACTGTGTTCTTGTCACATGCATTTCAGATGAGGCAAGGCACTGTTTTTGCTCTTTTTGACTGCAGTAAGCGAAGCAGTATTGGAATGATGTAAGTATTTCTTACTGCAACAGATCCATACAAGACAATATGAGTTATGACCTGGTTCTCCGCATTAATATGCCCTAAGCTGTGATCTGTTATTCGTTTAAGTCACAAGTATAGACAAACAAAATGTGGAAGAGAATAAAATAGTGTGTTAGCTCATAGCCTACTTACTTGATGTACTTTTTTTGCTGCTGCATATATGCATATAAAATTTAAGGCTCATCTCCAGGAGAAAGCACTCATAGTTATGCTTTACCCTCTTCTGTTCAAATAGACAATTGCATTACAAAAAGGCAATAGACGATTAGGTGAAGGAGAGTAAAACCAATTCTTTTAGAGGATTAAGATGCCACCTCTAGCTTTGGTAATGTTACAAACTCTAAAAGTTGTTAAGCAGAGGGTTATTTAACATATTTATCACACAAATCCTTTAGCTTCCACAGTGCTGTAACAGTTAAATCAAGCTGTGCTCATCCCCCTAAAGACTGAAGATGTCGTCTGCTGAAAGTTTCATTTAACCACCACTATCAGATGAACAAGGTGATTGTTTCTTAGCTGGCGACTTGGGGATCATTAGTAAACTCGTTTGTTTGTGGTGTCGTTAATAGAACAGTCTCAGAGGATCTCCAGGGAGCTCTTGTGACCTTTGCTCGGCATCTGTCAGTCATTCATCAGGAAATATCATTCCCTAAAAGCCAAGGAGAAACCAATTTCATGGTACCATGTTAATGACTTAATGATCTCTCCTTATTTCTGTGTCATGAAACTTGCGTATCAGTGAAGATATCATCAGCTGGAATGCTTTTAATGAAAGCACGATGAGTACATTTTTATAACTATAGTAACAAGAATATATTTTCAAATTAAAGTTGATGCTCCTGTGGAATAATAATGGATAGTACTCCAAGTTTACTTCCTTTTCTGTGTGTTTTGTTTGAAGGAGGTGATCAAGGAAATAGAAGATATACTGCAGATGACTGCTCAGAAAAAGCTGCAAATGGAGGCTAAACCTGCATCTTAGATAGTTCCTGCATCAGTATTCTTGCCCTGCTCTTGCCAAGTTAAGTAGTCATGTCAAATTTCACTAAATCTGTGGACCCTGAAGATGAATGAAGGACTTGCCAAATAAATTCCTGAAAAAAATGTCAGAATATGTCATGAATCAATGGCTTTATAATCTGTTTCAAAAGTCTGAATGTACTTTATTATGAAGCAAAAACTACACAGCCAGAAATCTATGCAGAAGAAATTTACAAAAGGGAATCAAAAACTATTTATGTTAATTTATGTATATAAAGCAACATATGCTTGTTTTGAAAAATTCAGATGCGTCTGGTATACATATTTTGAGTGTATTTAGTGTTGGAAGACACACTAAGTTTTCCCAGAATACATTTCTGCTGTACAAATAGGGCCACAAACTACTGTGGTTGGTTAATGGGGAAAGATTGTTACCAGCTACAATTTGATTGTCAAAGTCCTCTCTCTGTATACTGACATTTCCAAATAAGTCCCCTCATATGTTAACGTGCCAATGTTTCAGTCTGTTCCTCACTGCACTGTAAATGTTGATTGTTCTTTCCATGCTTTATACGTAGAGGTGAAAGCTGTATTCATGGGTTCATGGTTGCAAATAAATAATTTCAGTCTTGCATTAAGTTTGCATCAAGGATTTGTTCGTTTTTATTTCATCCAAGGGTCTGATGAAGCAGGACCTCAATGCCTCTGTTACAGCTCAAAATCCAGAGAACTGGAAATACTTTAGCATGTGAAAGTATGCATTATTTTCTCATATCTTTGACTTCAGAAAAGACATTTGGAGTTGCAAACATCTGGGTCAAATAAATCTGTAAGTTATTTTCAGATCACTTAGTTATATATATCTTTGCATTTACACAGAATTGGACCTTAATGATTTAGCAAATCATTTATAAATCATGTAGATGGGATTTCAGTTGGTTTGAGAAGCTGTTAAGGCATTACTAATCACACTGTCAAATTACAGTCAGTCAATGAATCAATCAAGCTTTATTTGTATGGTCCCTTTATGAAGGGCTAGTGCTCCACAAATGACTGACAAACTGATAAGACAGGCAGTCTTATTATCAGCTAACATATTAAAACTAAAACACAAATTACTTTTTTTTTAAAAAAAAGGGCAAAATATCATATTTACTATTTTTGTTATTATGTATTTGTATAGTTTGTAACATGAACTATGCCACACAGTACAGCATTTATAGCCAAAGCTAACCTGCAATGTCTGTCCCTGAATGGGTTTTTAAAACATATAATAAAAGTAAATAAACAATAAGAACAATAAAAAATGATGACAGACACAGCATGCATTAAATACAGCATATGTTTCATCGTTTCTTGTTAATCTTTTATTTTCATGCTGTGGCCTATATGCAGTGTTTCATCTGGTTGAAGAAAGATGTTTATTTACCTAGTACTTTGTAGACTGCTGTCCGTGGTCCTGATCTACACCAGACCACTAATGCCTGGATATGTTTAAGCAGTTGCTGTAGTGACTTTAAGTGGATTTTAAAGGACGGTGTGGTGTACTCATGGATCCAACAAAAAACACTCATTAGCCTGTTGGGCCTGGGCTCAGTGGTGCTTAGTTTTAAAGGGGTTTATTTGTAGCTAACACATACATATGTCGAGTTCATGTTTATCTTTGGGGTATATAATATTAGAAGCACAAAGAAAGAAATGTTACACAGCAACGTCAAGTATTTAAAATCAAATAATTTAAAAAAAAACGTGAATATTTTGTAAAACTGTAAACGATAGACTTTTTTT
>VUQI01012874.1:14499-24714 GCA_015106735.1 Paratilapia polleni
AATTATTCCTGTTAACTATCCGAACTACAGGCCAAGGCCTCGAAACCACACAGTCTGTTCTTTTCACCCACACCGAACACTTTTCACCCAGTCACCCCAAAAATCTCAAAGGAGGAATACTGACTGTAAACAAGCTTAAATCTTTGTGTGTTTGTGTTTGTGTGTGTGTCAGAGGGGATCACTGCACCACACACATGGAGCTGCGAGGGGGGTTGACTGTCCTGGCCACGGTGTCCTGACTGTAGTTCACAATGTCCGCTTTGACCACGCGCTGAAAAGATGGAAAGACACATGAACAGGCATGAACAGGCATGAACAGGAATGAACAGGCGTGGGTTTTCAAAGCTGCAACAACAACTTCTTTTCTTTTGTAAGGAAATACCAGTGACCTCCAGTCAGGCCACAGATTAGATCAAGTCCCACACATTTTACACAGCTGCATACTGAAAAAAGTGAGAAAATACACTGTGAATGAGATCTTGGGAAATGTAAGTGCTTTCTTGCAGCATTGGATGAGAAGATTGGTACCACTCTCATGTCTCAACTATAAATATGAAGCTCCAGCCAGCAGCTAGTTAGCTTAGCTTAGCAGAAAAAGAAGGAGAAACAGCTAGACACAGGCTAAAGGAGCAAAATTACAAAAATTGTGTTATTGTCCAAATACTTATGTACCTAACTGTAAGTTTGTGAAGAATGTCTTTTTGCCTGGTTAAGCTATCACATTTCTGGCTGTAGGATCACGGGATCATGCAGAGATGTGAGTTATATGGATGTTCTCATCTACTCGTTTCATTGCGATATCTCCTGAACTGCTGAACTGTTTCTTTAACATCTATTGATACGTGGCCCAAAATTCATGTTATGATTGAAGACACTGGTCCAAATGTTTGTACACTCCTGCCCGGAGTCTGTCAGAAGGCAGACGGAGGTCAAACTGGAGTCATGTCTGTTACCATCATGGAGGTTTTTCTCATTACATCACACTGACCAAAACACACAGCTTAGATTCCCAAGATGGATTAGCACAAATATTGGGGACTCTATAGTAACACTACCACAGAGGAGGTGCCTTTAGCCTCTATTATTCAGATTGCTCTACTTTGCAGAGTTAAAATCTGAACCACAGGTAACAGATCACCACTATTACTAATGATTGCTACAACTGCGACTGTTTCTGTTTTCTAATAGGTTTGCAACAGATCTACGGGAATATATCTATAACTGTAGAGACATACTTCCAGCTACTGAACCGAACATATTTTGCTTTGCTGGGCGTTCTCTTGTCTAATTGGGCCTTCATCCTGTGGGTAGTCCACCAGCTCAGCCTTCACAATCCTCTGAGCAGGTTCAGTGCATCAGAGCAGTGGATGAGTGGAAGACAGCAAAAAGAAAACACAGAAAAAGAACAATTACAGAATCATGAGAGAGCATAGGCACGAGAAGAATGGAGACCAAGAATGAGCAAAGTAAAGACAGTAGATGAGAAAGGATGAATCGGGGAGTGCTTCAAATGAAAGGAACAAAGTGAAGTGCGCCATGAGTGTAGCTAGCAGACAGCTAAGGCAACACTTAATCTTTAATCCAAAATCTTAGCCTCACCACAGTATTCTAATTAAACACAAGCTACAACACACAAAAGAAACAACCTTAAAACACTGTAAAATCAAGGCTGCACTGATCGTCACTTTTATTAATGAGGTCGATACTATGTCAGTGCATTTTGAAAAATGCCCATAGCTATTTTTAGAGTCCATATGACATTTTAAATTGCTGGTTTGTCCGACAAACTCTCCAAAACTGAAGAAATATCCATTTAAATCAATATAAAAGAGGGGACAAAAACTATATATTTTTCCTTCTACTATTCATCAATAAATGATTATTGATTGTGCTGCTCTTTAATGGAAAATATAACTATACATGATCTGATTTTAGGCTGTATTTGTTCCTCTGTGTCCTCTAGCAACTTTTTTTACCTTTCACATCAACCTTAAATGCTCACAGCTATTTCTTTTACAAACCCAAAGCATTTTGAAGTTGTATTTTTAAACTAGTACTTAAAGATAGTTAATCTGCTGGAGCAGCCATAAAACCTTTACTTAATTACTTAATCTGAATTCAGGTTCATATTAGTGTAAAAGGCAATTGGACCCTATTCTGAATAACCACCTTAGAGCAGCCCACATGGCTGAATACCAGGCTCTGGTTGGCTGCCTGATTAACGAGCTGCCGAAACCTGGTGTCGGAGTCGGTGAGTGATCCGTGGCTTCGCTATCTGATCTAACAGACAGAGAACCATGACGGAGAAGCCTGCCAGGCAGATATAATACTGTCGGGGGTTGTGACCCTCGTGTTCAGCTCTCTAAACCTGACAGCTGATAATGACGCTTTGCTCGCCCCACGGCTGCACCCAGAGGCATGACCTGCTCAAAGCCTCATCTCCATACACATTAATTCACATTTCCAGCATTAGTTTGTGTTTGTGAGAATCTGTGTACTGTTTCGTTCTACAGTCCTAAAGACCAGACTGTCTGCAGAAATTTAGTCTGGACCATTTTAGTAATGACAAACATATGAAGATTTGCCCCTGTTCTTCAGGTTTAGGACCACTGCCCCGACAAAACAAAACATCTGAAAATACAAACTTGAGCCCTGAGAGATCGTGAGTTGCATGTGAGTGCAGACCAGCGGGGCGAGGAAATAATTTTTATATTAATTGAAAATCGATTGTGGTTTAAAAACATCTTCACAATTAGCAGAAAATGTGCTTTCCCTGATTTAAATTTATTTCTGGTAACCACTGGTAAATGGTTTTTCAGATTTCTAGAAACATCTTAATTGTTGTAGATCTACTGTTAATGCAAATTATATAACAGCACAATCATGCAATACTGCCAACAAAGGAAATTTTATAAATATTTAGTCGTTTTTTGCTTATACAACATATGTATATATGCATTTTCTTCCCTTTAGTGCTGGGAAGAAATGCTTTATGTGTTTCTGTCAACTACTCTTATCCCTTCTTTATGAAGTGCAAACTGGATCCAACCACTCATCCAGCTTGATTAGCCTGGATTAAAGCACTTTGCTTTACTGACAGAACTATCAAGGGAGGGGTGAAATCAGAAAGTAGATGGACAGCTACATTAGTCTGTGGTCATTTTCAGTCAGTCAGCAGCAGTGTTGGTGATTGGAGCAGAGCTTGAGAATTTGGCCAGTCTTTCCCCTACATGCTCTCCCTTCTCTGGGGGTCCTGACCTCTCTGTAGCCCCTCAGGCTCATCAACTACTACCCAGCCAGTGTGGCTCCAGCCGGTCATATCACACTCAGGATTAATGCTTCTGGGGGAGGTGACCTTGTAAATCCTACAGCTGCCACTATTGGGCACCCTGGACTGGCTGGCAAGCTGAGACCCTGTTTTGTCCAAAAAAAACGGTGGGAGATAAAGCAAATAAATCAGGCAGCCACTCCTAACCTCCTCACCCCAACGACTGCCTACCTTTAACCTCTGACTTCACGCGTTAATGTAGTCAATGTGGGTCTATTTGCAGATGGGCAGTGTCAGTGGCAGGTATACCATCACAGGAGGCAGACGTAGCAAAATCATGTTTACACAACAAAAAGTCCTATACAGTCAGGAGTGACCTCCATTGACCTAACACACTCCCCGTGACCTCCTCTAAGCTAAGGCATAACATTACATATGTTGCTAGGCATGAGGGACACCCCCAAAAAAATCAAGTACCAGCAGCTGGTAAAGTAGAGATGAGAGTAAGAGCAAATTAGCTGTTAGATGTGGCTTACAAGGCTGCTGTATAAACATATTTGTGAAATTTTGGATAAACCTTGATGTTATCAACACTCACCTGTGACTGCTCTATTTCTGCTTTGTTTAGTTTCACACCAAGAATCTCAGCAGCCAGTCTCTGGAAACAAAGGTACACCTAGAGAAAAAAATAATATGAAAATAGAACATGGTAAATCCCATGACAGTCACTCCAAATAATAACTTGCTGAAAATTGGCTGGTACTAACCGAGTCCCCCGTCTTGGCTGATACAAACTGACTGATGAGGCCATTCTCTTGGCAGAAGCGCTGGTGTTTATCAGACTTCACTGTCCTCATGTGCTCCAGGTCGACTGTGGACAAAACACAGCGAGACATGAGAAAACTTACAAAAGATAGATAGATAGATTTATGTGATGGTTATACAGCACTCTCGCAGGTTTAACTGTTAAATATCAGAGCATAAACAGAAAAGATAACTGTTTACACTTGCGTTAAGATAGAAGGGATCTGCCTAGTGTACAAGGATGGTACACATTGAGGCATGTAAAAACAAAGCGTAATTCAATTGTTATGTTGCTTTCAATCCCAGCTGCAGACTCCACTAATCATCGGATCTTTCAATTTATGGACAGAGTCATTTTAAGGGGTTGGAGAGTGGAAATGATCAGCTTCCATTCCCAGCTGGTATTAAAGCTGGATGTGACACATTCCTCAGCATTAAGCCGAGTACAGTTGCACCCTGAAGCCACGAACCTCCATTTGACCCGAAACAGACAAACCAGCCCAGCTGTGGAGAACTGCTTAAGAAACAATACATGAATGACCAAAGACTTGAGGCTACACTCACAGTGAGAGTGTAGACGGAGAAAGCTGTTTGACTTATGAGCGCACCAGGCCTTTAAGGTGGGTGCAAGGGCCCGAGATCTGGGACTGTCACCTACACACTGATTTACTGTGAGCACACAATGACAGCACCTTCCTTTTTAGCTATTGTAGTGATGTCCCTGTGCATTCGACTCCTGTATAGTGATACTGGGTGCTTTGCTTCTCTCCTTCCTCACTATGGGGTCATGCTGGGGTCAATAAGGAAGGTCACCTAGGGGTCTTGCTGCTGAAAGCAATATCTTGGTTCTTTATTTCTGGCTTTGTGCAGGAAGGTGGCCACACCCGGTATCTGGTGCATGCATGTCTATGTTAGCTGGAAGAGGTCAGGCTACTGTACGGTTTTGCATTTCTCTCGACACCCCTCCCCCCCAGTTTTAGTCTTTGTGTGAGGCTTCATTGAAGTTGTCCAGGATTTACCCTGTTCTCATGCCCCTTAGTGTGTGGTGAGAGAGAGAAATTGTGAGAGGGAAGATGGGAGGTGTGGATAAAGCCAGAAGCAGAGAGAGAGAGAAAAATGTAAACACTGCACTAATCCTGTATTATTAATATCTGAGCCATTTGACATATGACCTAAAAATGCTAAAGACCAAAAAAATACATTTAGAAAGAATCATTTTAGATTAACACAAATATTACCATCATCATAACTGACATATAAACACAAACCTTTCTGGGTAAGGGCAGGCACTTTTACAACTACTCAATGTCCAGGGCAGACTGTCACGTCTCTGCCTGTACATAAACAGAGCTGTCTCATAGGCGTCAGCAGGTTATTAATTCCAGTCATTTACAGCCAAGGTACCCAGCATGCTACTAGAAGTAAACACTACTAATCCTTTGGATCCTGCACACTTGGGAGAGGCTATCAATCATGTGTCACAGTCAGATTAACCAACATTAACATAGTGGCTCCGAAGCTGCGGAAGGCACGTTACTGTTAAGTAAAGAAAAAGTTGTACAGATGAGTGAGGCTTCTTAATTCTGCCTGTGGGTGTGCGCATCAAGTCTGTGTCAAAACTGGAACTCGCTAAGAAAATGCAGAAGCAGCACAATTTCCCTGGAAAGTTTAAGTGTGTTCACTTGACAATTGAAATTTCTAATGAAGCACCAAAAGAGTAATCCCTAAAGGTATTTTTAAAAGTAACTGAATTGCTGGTAATGTGACAACAAAAACAAAGACAGTTCATTTCTTTGAACTCAAAAGATTATGCTTTGTGAGGTGTCAGTTAAGGTGTATTGGCAGCAGCCTTGCTACTTACAAGCTTCTTGTAGGTTTCTGCCTGGAGTGCTTGGGCACATTGGCATAACCATTACATTTTGTCCAATTGTTGTATAATTAACAAATTTATCAGACCACCTGTCATAAAAACAAGAAAGACCATTCAGCATCACAAAGTGCTTTAATGTGGATTTTTACCATTTTGAGCAGGAGTGAGGAATTTCAAACTGATTTCATGTTTTTATATCCAAATTTGAGCCAGCACACAGGACTTCTCTGAGAAGTCAGAAATTAATCGAGCATAACATTCAACCACTAAAAGGAATTTTTCTGTTCAGGAATACAAGTAAATAACTGTAATTTGGCATCTTAATCAAAAGATAATAATGTGATTTACTATTTTTTTCTGCTTTTTGGAAAACAGTAAATTTGAAATGGATAACAACAATAATTATATTTTAGCATTAAAAATCTCATTTCAATTAAAGAGCTTTCTCATACTGTTGGATTAACCATTACAGAAACATAAAAAATGATTTTGGTAATTACCAATACTGTTAATTTAGGGCAGCTGTGGCATAAACCTTCGGTGGTGGTCACCAATGAGATCAGTCGCTGTAGTTTTCAAATCTAACTCTTATGCCTTTTTGTTTCAGATATATGATATGAGCTGCCAAACTGTTTTTGGCCTCCTTTGTTGTACTTCTTGTTTCATAATTCACTAAATGTTTACAGTGGGTGAAAGGTGTGGACTGCAGGTGGGCCAGTTTAGCACCTGGACTTTTTTGTTAGCCATGTTATTGCAGAATGTGGTTTGACATCACCTTGCTGAAATAAGCAACACGTTCTCTGGAAAAGACATCTGGACGGCAGGATATGTTGCTCCTGACTCGGTATATATTATTCTGAGGGGAATATTACGAAGTTCAGCACAGCCAGGCTTTCTGTGCTTTCGCCGTCTTGACAAAACCCAAAACCTCCAGTCAGAGGTTTCAGGTATCACCTGGCGGTTATCGACTTTGACCGCAAACCCTTTCTGCTTCATGCTGTGTGCGCACATAGAACAGAGTGTCTGACGCGTCATTTGACTCCTGTTCTGCAGGAATATTAGAGATATTATCAGAGGAACTGGTGACAGAGATTTATAAAGAATATAAAAATGTAACAGTCAAGGCAATGCTGTAAATAAGAAAAGACTGATGCTGGCAGAAAATCATTAATCTTGTGTATTTATGATCATCACAAGCACACTGAGTGGTAAAATAAATATATGAATATATTTACAGTACTTTACCACTCTGTGCTGCTGTTTATTCTAACGTGACAGCTGCACAATCTGGAACTTTAAACTAGATCATTTAAACATTAAAATTCAAGTCTGATTGTCCCACAGCCTAACAAAGGAGATGTCAAAGTCACTTTAGTTTGTCACCAAATCAAAGTGAAATTCATTTTACTGATTGAATATTCTTGGCGATAAATAGGTTACAAATAGGCTCAATTTTCTGATCTGTGCTCCATTAGCTGCAATTCCACCAGTGGAAAAGGGACTTAGCAGCAGATTAGGACCAAACATAGAAACATTTACACATTTTCTGCACCATCAACTGAACACATGCAAATTCCTGTGACAATACGATACATGGTTTGTGCTGCTGTAACTTTACAGCTTGGTTTAAATCGGTAAGATACATGTCGATAAGTTGCATACATAAAACATATTCCTACAGCAGAGAATCTATACCACAACACGGCGCTTCAAGACTCTGTTCAGCATCTGTTACTATGGTGATTTAGCCAGGTACATAGAGAGCCACCTTCATGACACTGAAAACTCTGACTTGAGGCTCAAAATAGCTAATCCATTAATCTCACTTAGTAGTACACCCCTCTGGAGATTTCACATGCTCACCTTACCTCTGCTCCTCCATACCTGGCTTTTGAACTGTGAGCTGATAACAAGTATGACTGTCCCTCTCCTCTTTAGCCTGGTGGACGCAGTTTACATGATTTCCAAGAAGAATTTACATTTTTGATTGGTGCCTCTCCATCTTAAATGACATTGAGCCCAGAGAAGGTGGCATTATTTCTGGATCTTGCTTTGTTTTTTTGTTTTTGCATGGTAAAGTTTGAACTTGCATATGTGGATGTAGTAATGACCCGTGTTCGCTGACCAAGGTTTTCACAAGCGTTCCTGAGCCAATGCAGCAGTTTTGACTACAGAAACGTTTCAGTTTTTAGTGCCGCCTGAGGACACAGCCTCCCAGTATTGTTTTTTGACCTTGTCTGATTCCCTGCATCTTTTAATGACATTATATAACGTAGATAATGAAATCCTCAAATTCTTTGCAATTTTACATTGCAAACAATTTAATATATGTAAACGAGACAATGCAGCAATTAAGGAATGTTATTCTTTAACTGCTGCACACTATTTGCCCTGACTCAACATCACTGGAATCCTCTTTTTATGATCATGTTACTGAACTGTTGCCAGTAACATAATTAGTTGTAAAACGTTCCAGCAGGTGTTTTTTTTTTTGCATTACACAACTTCCAGTAATCTTTTGTTGCTCTTTTCTGAACCTTTTCTTCCTGAAGAGTTCCTACCAAAAAAGCATATATATTTTTAAAAAGACAAACAGGTATTATTTTCAACATCTACCTCTACTAAATGAGCCTTTGTGGTGATATTAACTTAATATATTTTGTGATAAATAAGTAAACGGGGCAATCCTAAATTCTGTACATGGTACTAATGGTTCAAGGCTCCTTTAAGTCACAAAATAATACTGTAGGTAGAGGGCCGACTTTCTCACACAAAAGAATTTTTCAGCATGTGGCATCTGTCTGTGTAAACTGAATACAAGACTAATCCCATAGTTTTAGTGTTTTGCTCCATTTTTCTCCCTAATGTACTCATTTCTACTTATCAGGTCAAAACAATCTTTCTCCAATGATCTGGTTTACCTCTGTTTCTGTCAAACTGCACATCAGCTTAACAACCCCTAGGAAGTGACTGCAAACACGAAATAAACAGTTTAGGCCTCCGAGAGCATAGAGATAGTGGAGTGGATCATTACTCGTCAAGAGCGATGGCCTTCCCTCGCTGTGGTCACCATCAGTGTTTATTTAAAAGGTCTGCCTGTCATTGGGGTGAATTACAAGACAACAGTTAGAGATTAATATCTAGGGGATAAATTAGGCTTTTACCGTAAATAATTGGTTTGTTATTGCAGTGACCTATTAAATGGGAACACAACCAAATGAGAAGAAAATATGGATGTTCCTCTCCACAATTTAGTGTCTATGGGGATGTCAGCTTTGCTCCTTCATGGAAAGAATCCACTCACTGGCAGACTTGATCATCCTGAAACCAGACAGTCTTGGCGGGGTTTTTTATGTAACTTAAAAACTACAGCATGCATTTAAAGCAACACCATTTGCTCTGTCACCTTCCCTGAAAAGACAATCACACACTGATTGGCAATGAAATGAAGAAACTGAAAAGCCATTAGCGATAAATTAATATCAACTTTACTGTTCTGAGTGACTTAAAATTAGGGTTTGTTTTTAGCACAGACCACAGCTCTTTTGGCACACTTGAACTTTCTCATACACCGCTTATGACATCCCCTCACCCGGGACTGGAGCCAGGCTGAGACCTCAAAGCTTATCCAGCAGATCATCATGCTGGTTGGTTGTTGAATAATGGCCATGCTGTAGCAGTGTCTGGTGGTGTTTTCTACATTAAATTATAAATGCCCTTTGAGCCCCAAGATTGCTTGTCTAACCTGACAGTGGCGCTCTCACTTGGTGTTGGCTCTCTGTGGTATCGTATCACTTCCTGTTCCATCGCACAGTGGTGCTTGTTGTGTAGCTTGATTAACTAACTACTAACTTTTATATAGTGACTTATTTTCATAGTGTAACCTACACATGCTTTATTAATAGCACACTTTCTGCTGAATCACCTGCAAATTTATATTCATATCATTCACTCATTGTGTCTTTAGGGATTTGCTAGCTTAGCGTAGCTTTTAGCTTAGCTGGTAGCCGAATCACTGTCAGCATGGCTTCTCCTGTCTCACCTCTTTCCTGCTCTGTGTGTCAAATGTTTAGCTATTCCTCGGCCTCCTTTATTAATAATGATACTTGTAATAAATGTAGCCAGTTTGTAGCTTTGGAGGCCAGGCTCAATGAATTGGAGACTCGACTCCACACCATTGAAAATCCTGTAGCTAGCCAGGCCCCTGTACCCGGTGTGGGCGAAGGTAGCTTAGCTCCAGCTAGCTCTATCCCAGCAGTCCCCGAGCAGCCGG
>VUQI01012875.1:3075-20947 GCA_015106735.1 Paratilapia polleni
TGGTGGTTTGCTTCAGTGCAATTATCGAAAGTAGCATTTTCTCCTCTTTCATCCCTTTGAATCTCGAACCATTCTGCAGCACAGATATTCTGCCTTACTTTCTGAAACAATGACTACTGTACCCCAGGGTAACGTTGACTTCAGAGTGAATCAATAATGGAAGAGGAGATCCATGTATTATGAATGAAGGAACAATGTACCCCGGCACAGGAGCTTGTCTATTGCAAAGTGTTTATTCAATAAACAACCATCCCAGGCTGAGAGAAAACACATTTAGCCTCATCTTTTAACAAATCCTGTGACTATAAAGACTGATATTGTTTCTCTAACCTTGATCTTATTAATTTTGACATGCTGTGCATTCTCCACTGATACAACTTTGCTGCAAAATACTGCATGCAGCCCGGAGGGAACAGTAGTTCCTACACATCCCAGAATTCCTCAGATTTATGTTGAAGGCACCTTTTTAAAGTGAGAAAAAAAAATCACAGATGCTATGGTGTCCGTTCACACAGTGTAAAATCACATCTGTGACTGAAATGTAGCAAGTCGCTTGGCATCTGGTCTCAGTATGTAAGCGGTACTCGGCTGAAAGAACTGTTCCGAAAATGGTTATGTTTTCTTTGACAGTTTATTTCTCAACAGCTGGCATTAATTTCTAATGTTAATCTCCTACAGAATTTCACAGATTCTGCACAAGCCCTATAAGCATAAGACCTATAAGCAATAATATGTCCATCTTCCTGCTGCGCTGAACACACAGTGCTTAGTGGTGAGAGGTACTGCAAAGTGTAACTTTAAAAGGACTCTGATTAGCTAACATATGGTGCACAAACACTGTGGGCAAATGCTCTCGTGTGAAATTTTAAATAAATAGCCAGTTAGCAGGGAGCTACTCTTTGGGGTGGTCATATATTGTATGTGTGAGTATTCTCACTGTGAGCTCAATGTGAAATCAGTCAGTGTTTGGGAGCTATGAAGATTTACCTCCTTCATTACTGACTTGAGTTTTCTGTCTGATAGTTTGTGAGTGACTGTAACTTCAGTGCACCTCCCGTTTTGGATAAACGAGCCATTAATCAACAGGTTCAGTAACAAGTATGCATGAAGATAAAGCAGCAGGACTTTTCTCAGCTGGACATCATAATTTTCACACGTCATCAAAAACGAAGGTGGCGCTTTGAAAAGCAGGCTTACCTAATCACTTCAAAAGAAACAACCAAAAAACAAAAATCAACTACCTGATTAGAGAGATTATTGTAGCCTATAATATGTTTAAAACAGTTCAGTTGCTGACATAACTTGTCATTTATGAAAAATAAAGTAATCTTTTCTAATATAACTTTTTTTGGGGGGGACTGAAGGGGAAATTTGCCTGCAGGAATTTAGTCCTTGATGTAAATTGGTGCACACAAATTTGGTCTTAATCCTGCAGATTTTTCACAAACTCACTTGCTGTTGTCATTCAGTACAGCTCCACTTTGCTGCTGCCTTGAACAATGCTGTTCGTTTGTCACGCCCTTTCACCTCCCACATTAAATTCCTTCCTCTCAAAGCAATGTGTTGCTATCCAGGGAGGGGCCGATTCACACTCTTTGACTCTCCAGCTATTACAGAGAAGGACGTTGTAGTTCATCAAGTTCAAATTCAGGGTCAAGTAGTTGTAATAATCCAAGATCTAATCTAAGATGTATGCCTGTGGTTTGAAATACTTTTATTGTTCTTTGGAGGCATACACATTTAAATGCACTTAAAAACTAGTTTGATTCCCACTGAAACTTGCAACTAGTTGACTTTACCTGCTATTTTTGGCTTACTGGAACATTTCGATAAATCAGTGACTATACTAAGTGTGGGCTGTTATTGCTTTGCATATCAGCCAGTTATCCTGTGGGCTGGTGTACAGGCTCACAAGTCATCTCCAGCAATGGCTTTTTCACCAAGTGAGCAGCTTGAAGGTAATCAAAGTGTGAAATGACATCCGAAGCTGTGGACTGGCTAAACACTGTGTAAAGAAGAGGCTTGCATGAGAAGGGGTGGGAGTCAGAGGAGGTCGGTTTAATGTGATTTCTTGTCATTACATTAGGCCATCTTATTTTATTTTTAGCACTTGAGATTTAGAGAATTAGAAGCGATTTGCAAATGAACTGCGGCTTAATTTTGCCAAATTTGTTACACTAGTTTTCCCAGAACAACAACAACAGAAACAGACACCACTCATTTATTCCTATAAAACAGGGAATAACTGAGATTGAAACTGGACCTACTTACTGTATTATTCATGACTGAAATAGCAGCCACTGTCAATAATAACTTATCTTTATTGGCACATAGCTAGGTGGGGTTGTTTGTCTTTCATCCATACGAGACAGATAAATGACTCTCAATGTTCTATTGGCAACCACAGAACACTCTTCACAGCCAAAATGACACACTTATTCCCAGAGGATTGCTTAGATTTAGTTTGCTTTAGGGCTAAGCTCAGGGTGTAGCATCAGGACCTGCACACAGTCGTCTGGTTTAGCTACTCCTGCTGAATTATTTGTTAATTATACTCATCTCAGTCCCAACTGGTTTCCCCCCTGAAACAATACCACCCATAACAATAGAAGAACAAAAGATGCTAGCTTCTGTTGTTGAGGCTCTTATACTTTGTGTGTGTGTCTGTGTATTCATGTATACATGGAGAAACAAAAACCCCCGTATTCTCTGCCAAATAGCATCTGATATGAAACTCTCAGGCTAATGCTGCAGATGATTTGTGGCTACATAGCCATGCAGACGTGAGGGCCCTAGTACTTAGGGCTATATCTGTCCCTCTCCCTTTCTCTCGCATCAATCATGCAGGATCCATAGATAATGGATGGTGCTCATGGTGTTACTTGTGTTTTACTGCTCACTGGCCAGACGGATCTGTTAACATGACCTATATACATTGGCGGGCTGTCGTGTATTCAGACACGCATCGCTTAACATGACATAAAACAAACAAACGCGGGCTTAGTGGTTAACAGTCCATTTCACCTTTACAATTTAATGATGTCTTTAATTTGTTTTGTATCTGTGCTGCATTTGCATCTGTAAAGGGAGACTCGGGGCAGAGATGGCCTTGAGAGGAAACAAAGAAATAAACATACAGCCTTCCTCTTTGCATTTATGAGGGTGTATGTGGAATAGGCCTGCACAATATGAGGAAAGTATGCAATGTGCAATGACAGTATGCAAAAAATTACAGCCTGCATACTAGTTCAGTTAAGTCGTGAGGGCTTCTCTTCTCCCCATATTCAAGGTAAAGTTTCTACCTGCATTTACTGTTAGATTTATCTTGTTCTTTATTTGTATTTTAAAAATTGTTTTTTAATATAATCACTTAAAAAAAAAAAAAGGAAAAACAGGGTTAGAATGCAACTAAATTTAATTTCAAGCTCTGCAACAGTAATGTCCACAGCAGCAAAGTCAATGTAGAGTTTAAAGCCAGTGAAGAACCATCCATCAGTTTTCTTCCATCCATCCATACATCCATCCATCCATCCATTTTCTTCCGCTTATCCAATTCAGGGTCGCGGGTGGGGACTGGAGCCTATCCCAGCTGTCATAGGACGAGAGGCGGGGTACACCCTGGACAGGTCGCCAGTCTGTCACAGGGCCAACACAGAGAGACAGACAGACAACCATTCACACTCACATTCATATCTACGGCCAGTTTAGAATCACCAATTAACCTAACCCCATGCATTGTCTTTGGACTGTGGGAAGCCGGAGTACCCGCAGAGAAGCCACGCAGACACGGGGAGAACATGCAAACTCCACACTGAAAGGGCCCAGCCAGATGGTGGATTCAAACGACGGTGCTAACCACCATGCCGCCAGTGAAGAATCTGAGACAATATAAATAATGGATGTAGCTATCATGGTGTCACCCACTGGACAGTGAAGTTCCATTACGAAACCTTGAGTGTTTGCCTTCACCATCTTGGTGTTTTGAAACCTGATGTGACAAGCAAGCGGTGAATCAGACTGTGAAACTGCATGCTCGTTCAAGTTGTTAGCCAATTAGCATACCCCGGAAAATCCTCCCTCCTGAAACTTAGAATTACCAACATTTACAAAATGGACTTTACCTTTTATTCAGTCTGACCTGAACTGTATGACTGAGCCCATAAATTCATCAGGAAAATGTCAACAGCAGGCTGAGGGCCCTTTTCAAATGAAGCCTTTATGCAACCACAGGTATTACCCCCTGGAGACTATTGAAAAGAATGCATGTTTAAGAGACTTCAGTGTTGGCTTCACTTTTCAGACGCACAAGCTATGTCCATCTTTTATACAGTCTGTGAAGAACACTGACATCGGTCACTTTTTGTCACGTAGCCAGAGGAGGCGACTGCTGTCTTAGCCTGCGACTAACTTTAGAAGATTCTGCTAAATCTGAGGTTACTTGTCATATTAAGTTAGCAGTTATGCTACATGGAGAGAGCTTTTGTTGTAACTTGTGCATAATGATTCATATTCTCTTTGTTTAATCTTGTTAAAAATGTGGGTTAATAAAGTACTCTTACTGGATTTTCACCTGTGAAGGGTTTCACTGCACTTACAGTAAGCTGTTCTGTAAATTCTTCCCTTCACCTAGGCTTGCCTCTTTGCTGCCTGCTGTGTGTGTAAGACAAAAAGGAAATGCAGCCACTTGAGACAACAAAACTTAATAGAACACTCAGCTTGTTATTGTTCATTTGGCTTAGATGCACTGCACTTAAGTCTTGTAATAGTAGTCAAAACCCTATGAGTACTCTGATGTATCTACATGTAGAGCTCCATCAGATGTTCGATAGGTGTGTGTCAATAAAATTATTCTTCTTTCTCATCATGTTTTAGGCATGTTCATGTAGCAAGTGTGTAGTACGGTGAGAGTGATTCATAGCCCTGCCACACAGGACACATACGTGGTTTTCACACATGAACTGTGGACAGTGACAGCAAAATTAGGTCTGAGCGTTTTCCAGAGTTCCTCTTTCTCTCATATAGCACACAACAAGAGATAATCAGGTTTTCACATGATGCCCAGTTGTTTGACATGAATTCCTTCAGTTACTTGCTTTAGTCTCACATGGTCTCAGTCAGACATTACACTGACTTTGTACTAACTTGCTGGCAGGGTAAAAACTAGGGGGGTAATACCCAGAAAAGTTCAGTGTTGCACAGCACATTTAAAAATGGTCCTAGATACATCAAAAATCATCCCTGACTCATCACTGTGTATGCTGAAAGGACATATGCAGACACAAGCATAGACAACACTGTGCTTTAACTATAATGATGACAATGTGAATCGAACATTACTATACAAGGTTGGGTTAGGCTGTAGTCATGATTGTGTCAAAAAGCCTTGAGATAATACAGTTCAGACAGATCAATACCGTATATACATCTCTTTTCCACCTGTGTATGGTATTAGTAATCAAACAAAGAGGTTTGCTTTGCCCCCTCCCCCTGGATCCAGTCAATCTCACTATTGACTGGTGTAAAGCCTCTTTGCTGTGCCATTTGGAGACATTAGGAGATGAAACAAGGTCTCAAACACCCACTCTAACCCTTCTAACCCAGCTTGACTATGACCTGTCAGACTGATATTATATATATTTTTTCATACATAGATGGTCATTTATTGCCTTATGTGAGAGGCAGTTCAGTAGCACTCAGTGGTCGACACCTTTGTTTTTTATTTTAGCTCTTTTACTATAAATGCTTCATATACAAGTGATACCCATAAAACGTATACATTTTTTAATTATTCATGACTGTCTCTCTCTGCAGGTTAACTTTGTGGCATGTCAGCTGTTCGCCCTGCTGATGGCTGTTTGGTTTCGGATCTACCTCCACCCCAGTAAGACCAGTCCCTTCATCAGACACGTGGTCGCCACCCTGTTGGGCTTCTACTTGGCTCTCTTTTGCTTTGGCTGGTGAGTCACCCCTCTGTTTCACCCGCAGCTCTGTTCTTGTCATCACTGTGGTTTTAAACTCTGCTCCGTCCTCCCTTCCTCCAGTATTATGTTAGTGACATTGTTTTCCTGCAGACTGAGGACATGTCCTAATTACATGCTGCTGTGGATACATTGCCATGTGCTTCAGGATCATTTGATATTTTTTTTCCCCTCATGGTTCAGTTATTGGTATATGAAATGTTATGTAATGTTATATAATAAAAGAAAATGTTATGTAATGAAGTGTCCATCTTTGCCCTGTCCATTGCTACTTATGTTGTTGTTCTAAATTTCCCAAAAGGCTTCTTCATAAACCAGGATGTACCTGAACATTTCAGCCCCAGCTGATTTTGATAATCAAGCATTTAAGTCCGATCCAATCCTCTGGTTACATCTCCAATATTTTTACATGTAGGTGTCCGAACTGAGCTTTTAAAGAACAGTGACACAGACACCCACATTTGCTTCCCGATTGGGTTTCATCAGTCATAGAAATTAAGCCAAAATGTTGTAGCTTGGCTCACAAGCCTTTTTGGATTTCATCCCTCTTGCATGAGTACTCATTTTCCAGTGCCATGGCTTCCACTGGCAATGTATACCAGGAAGTTTATGCTCGCCTTTGTCGTCCTTGTAAACGGCAGTGTGTGCCAAAAGTTATGTCACAAGTAGGGGCATGATTTGGTGTTGTTTGGGCTTGTCATATACCCCCTGAATTCTGTAATGTGGCATGTGCAGGGCAGAGGCAGGAGTGTGCGAGCAGTTTAGTCTCTGCATGCATTTCGGTGATATATATCAGTGCTTGAGTGTAGAGATTGCCAGATGGCACAGAAGGGGGGTTTGGTCTGAAAAGTTACAGAAACCTCTGTGATGGCTTTGGTTTCTGTTTCAACTTCCTATTCCAGCACTGGAAATGATACACATCATTTAGGAGCAGACTGCAGCAAGTCGACCATGCCTAAGCTAACTATAAATGGTTTGCATCATGGTCCACGTGGGCTATGACGAAAAAAATCAACCAGAACCCTGACATAACTCTTCCCTCTAACATGCCACTTGCGATGATTCCTAATCTGTTTTCTGCTGCAGTGACTGTCCTGTACATCTATGTTACATCAATGTTTGGTAACCGTTTGACCTCATGGGTGGTCTAAGCAACAAAATTACATTACTGTTTTTACTCCATAGTATTTTATAAAAGCAGCCAACTTCTACCTACTACTTCTACTGCTACCTGCTTACACCGCCAGCACACACATGCCGTACGTGATAAATGTCAAATGAGATGTGCTAATATTCACAGAGATTATTTCTGAAACTGTACTAAAATGCTCATCGAACTAAAATAAAATCTGTTAGTGTGGATTTAGCCTAAATGCATAGAAACTGAATAATGAATTAAACTGAATGCCATAGTGACACTCCTTGGTCTGCCTCTGGCCTGATTAATGTTTTGTGTCGATGTTAACATACTAACATGCTGGATCCCACCATTCAGTAGAAATTATAGACAGCTAGTATTCTCTCAGTTGACTAATTGTTTTAATTTCTCCCCTGAAGGACTTTGATGAACGCAATTACTTCTTGCATTATTGTTGCTGGTTGTTTGGAGGTTAAGTTTAATAGTAAGATTGCTTCATTCATTTGTTTTTCTGTTTTTTGTTTTTATTTTTTTCTCTTGCCTGATGTTTGTCTCCCACGGTCTCTGTTCTCTCCTGTCACTTGTGCCACTCCCCTCACAGCTGTTCCCTTCCTCATTTACCCCTGCCTCTTCATGCCAAAGCAAATAGATCAATTGGGTAGTAACTGATATCCAATTAGGAAGCTGTTGCCCTGTATTAGACAACTCACTGTACCTCTGGCACAGTGCCGCTCTGTGTGTGTGTGTGTGTGTGTGTGTGTGTGTGTGTGTGTGTGTGTGTGTGTATAAGAGCAAACACAGGAAACACTAGTTCGTATTAGTCAGACCTCAAGCTGCACAGCAAGTGAGAAAATTATAACCAGATAAAGTGTTATCTCATCATCACACTTAAGGTGTCTTATGTCACTTTACCAACAGACTGTTCATGTTGCATGATTGAGCTGACACCAAGCTGCAGTTGGATGATAGCCCATCATTTGCTGTGGTTACACAGGAGTAGTGTAGTTGTAGTGTCAGAAACAAGCTTTAAGATCCTCTCTTAATGTAACTATGTTGATTTCTCTCTGTTTCAAAAGTTTTTATTCTATGAAATTAATTATTCCTAAAGTGCATTGCTAATTTGCACAGGACTATTATTACCTAGGGATCTCTAGTAATTTGTAATATTTGCAGAGGTCATCTGTGGCTTTAAACATGTGCAAATCTGCTGTCTGTAATTCCTATTAGAAATTCCTATGCAAATTTCCTGCCATTTGTTTTTTTGCCAATCACAGAGGTTCTTTCGTAATATTAGTCCTGTGCAACATTCTCTTTTCTGCATGAAAATTATGGACGCTTCGTTGGCATTTAGATATAAAGCTTTTGACAGCATTTTACGTACAAATTCAGAAGGAATTGCAGACGGTAGGCAAAGGAACATCTTGTTGTCTTTAAACAGGCTCAACAGTTAATATCTGGGAGCCTCTTCAGTTTAATTTAAGGTCTGTAGCTGGCGACCACAGATGTTGGTAAATTCGAGCAAAACACAGACCGTGCTTATCCCATGTGATTGCTCTGCATGAAACACAGACATTGGGTGGGGGGGCAATTTCTAAATCACGTAAGGCCCCCTGGTAATGCTAATCCCATGTGTACAGGGTTTAAAAGTGTTTTTGTAAATGCTTCTCCTTTTCTTTGATCCCATTTTTCACAAATGTTTCTATGAGATCAAAAAAAAATGTTCAAAAAGTATTTTGGTATGCCTGTAACCATAGGTTACTGACAAAAAATCAGTTTATGCAAGGCTGCAGAACTTGTCACCATATAGTCACATACTGGCAACAGGGCAAGTGTATTAATAAAGGAACAAGAAAAGGAACTGAAACACAGAATTAGTCAGACGGCACAAGTAAAATGACTACACTGAGCTGTGAGAGAGCTTCATTTTCTCTGTTTGGCCAAAACCAACAGTCTACCAACAGTAGCACAAATTGGCCAAATCAGTATGTGAAGTTTACCTCTGCGGATGCCTGCCAGAGAGTTTTATTGTCCGCAGTAATTAGTAGGTAATAAAATGATCGTACCACCATATAGATGTCATTAAGAAGATACATTTTACAGAGGTAATATATGGTTTATTTGTACTTGGCTCAATGCTCCAAGTTAAGTGTTTTATGTTGCAAAGACTGAATTAGACACTATATACAGGATAAAAAGATCACTTATCCTGTCCCATGGTGATGCGGAGGTTGAACTCGACAGGTGAAATTATTTGATAAACATGTAGAGGAAGGAAATGGTAACTCTGTGCATCTTATTTGTGTAAAATGCATGAATGCACCTGTGTGCATTTAAGTGTCGGTGTAGTACACAGACACTTAAATGGAGGGCCCTTGGCTGCTGGTCTTAGAGGGGCTTCCTTACAGATGCTCTGGGCTGACTGGTTTATTTTAGGCAATATTCCCTATCTGTCAGACACACAAGCTTCTTCCCGGATGTTACTGGACAAAATATTTGGAAATTGTCAAACAGTTTGGAACTGACTGTCTGTTTAGTACATTTCAGGCGAGCAGGTTAGAAGTTAAAGCTCCACTTTGTGTAAGAATTTTACAGTGTTTTCCCTCTCCTGCAGTCTTAACTCTTTTATTTGCAGTTAATTCCATTCACCCTCCCTGTGATCCCTTGTTCCATGTCAGCCCCGATGCACTTGTTGTCTTTGTTGAGTCACAACTAACACAGTGTGACATCTCTCCTCTCCTGGAGGGCTTGACGTCTGTAGGATCACACACTGTGCCCTTCAAAGATCCATCCGGTATCTGCTGCTACTGTTGAGCTGTTTGTGCCTCACAAGAAGGGAGGGAGGTGGATATATGGCAGAGTTGGTTCAATTTGCTGTTATGGTGTGATATTACTAACGTGCAGCTGAAAGTCATGGGAATCAGTTAAGAACACAGTGTGACGGTTATCGTCACATTCCTGCCCTGTGACTAACAATGACACGTTACTAGTTACAAAAGTCTGACTTCGCATGACTGACGACGTGACTGGTTTATAATGCTGTAATTTCTTCTTCCTCACAACTATATGACTAACAAGAAATGGATGAAAACATCAAAAACAAATACAGTTTGATATAATCTACTATGAGGTTATGTTATTAGAGTATCTTATCATTTATGGTGTCTGTCTCCCCACAGGTATTCCCTCCATTTCCTGGTACAGAGCGGTCTGTCCTACAGTGTGATGGTCTTTGCTGGGCTGGAGCACATGCACAAGTAAGAGCAAAACCCTAAAAAGCCCTAAAAAGGAAAAATGGAAGCCTGATGGACTTTTTTTTTTTGGCTAATCTAGTCATTGATGTTAAATTAGATACTGGACTGTGTAAAGGCTTCGTATATGTTGATTATGGCTCCTATGTGTAGCTTTATTTGTTTGGGTTTTTTTGTGGCACATAAGCCTGGGTCACACTGATACTGATTCTGCCCCCAGGCTTCCATCTGTGTCCATGGCTCATGAAGAAACACACACACACACACACACACACACACACACACACACACACACACACAGCCATACTCACATTGCCTTAGATGTTATTTTTGCCAGAATTCAAGGTTATGAGTGCAGGTGTGAACATTAGATGTTTCCCCCTGGGAAGCGTGCTCCAAATAGATACTAAGGAAACATTCATCATAACAACTGCTCTCAGAAAGAAAGGACTCAAAACCCAATGACGGTTTTGGTTATCTAGATGAGTATAACATTTTGACATTTGTCATCTTTCCAAGAGGTTTAACTCTCTAAAAACAGCATTATCGTCCTTTTAGCCGGGCGTTCTGTCTTTTGTGTAGGTGGGTAGATAAGCAGTGTCCGTTCCCTCTTATGGCAACGCTTATGAAACTTTCACCCAAGGCACACTAACAATTTCATTGTACTCAAAGATAAAGGTTACCCAGCCCCATGAAGACCCAGCTCAGGGGCAGAAAGGAGAGGTGGGACAGACCGACATGTTCTTGTTTGCTGATGTCAGTGAACTCACTGCACAAGATTTTTACATAACAAATTAGTTATTATCAGGGCAACAAGCTCAGATTTAACTGGGGCTCTGTGCCATCTGGCTGCACAAGTCACTCTGATCTTTAGCTCATGGCCTTTGTTCTTTGAAATACTGTCAACATAGTAGCTTAGGTAGACTTTAAAATGCTTCAGTAAATAGCAGTATGCTACTGGTAAAAGCTCCACCTTAGCTCTCTCTTTTTTTAACATGTGCCTTCTGCTCTGCAATGATCAATCTAATGAAATTTCTATAGTATTTTGTCCCTCTTTTAAAAAAAGATTGAGACTAAATACACAATTTCTTCCACTGTGAAACTTTTTTTTTTTTTGGCTGCAGTGATAACAGTGAAGGCGAATCCACACAGAAAACATCTTTTACATGAAAATATGTATGAAAATGTACCAATCCATAGTGACTCAAGGAGATACATGCCACTACCCTGAATTACCCTGGAATTCCCCTGCCATCTGTGGTAGATGAGGGAAATCTAATGAATCCATACGCAATATACTGTGAGGAGGGGGGAGTATACAGTGAGTACAGTATAACAGCTTTATGCAGCCTTCTTCTGGACTGTGGGAATGGCTGTAAGGGTGGATCTGACCCAAGTCTGGCTGTAGACTGACTAGGAGTGCTTTGTTTAGTGGTTGGCATCATATTTCATAGTATTCACCATGTCAGCTCCAGATCTTTTCCACTCCCAGCCCCCTGCTGCCTTTGACAGCTCACCTGTTGGATGTGGTGAGCAGACGGGGAATGTTCTAGATGCTTTCCAACTTGCCTCAAGTGTAAACGCAGCACTGCCTGCTGGTCGACGGCAAGGAGAGAGACGGAGAACCGTGACATTGTTAGATATGGTGTAACTAATGAAATGGGCTGTCAGACTAATGAAAGAGCCCTCTTAAAGTGATACCGGCACTAAAAAAGCCTTGTAACAAAATATTAAGGTAGACTGCTACAGAAATCAGAGAAAAATTGGTGTCAAGCTTGATGTAAGTATCTTGGTACCTGATCTTTACAGGATGCCTTTAAAGTAATTTTTCTGCCAAGTTTCTAGTGCAGTGTTTTTTGTTTTGTTTTGGTTTTTTTTTTTGGCTTGTGAGCCTTAAAATGAATAATTGCCTATTAAACCTTCCTTGTCAGCTCTTTAGTAGCATGTATCTACTTTTTGTAAGCTGTTTAATCAACGAGTTTGTTTTTCATTGTTTTATGTGACTTTTCATTCGTTTTAGTGGCCTCAAGAGCCATTTTCACACATGCACCGTGGCCCTGAGCTATATGTGAGAATGCAAATTTCCACCTCAGTTGGATTAGATTTCAAATGGTCTTTACCCTGCCAGCTCCCTAGTTTGATGTCACATTGAGCCCATATGAGAATAGAGGAGACAGTCTGTCCTTCTACATTCACACTCAGGCAGCACCCTCACCTAAACCAGAGTGTATCAAATAGTGAGAACACATATGATTCATAAACTCTGTACTTTGTCCGGAGTCCCAAGGTAAAGATATCCTGGGAGTTTGCATGTTCTCCCTCTGCCTGTAGGTTTCCTCTGGGTACTCTGGCTTCCTCCCACAGTCCAAAGACATGCATGGTAATTGGTGACTAAATTGCACATAGGTGGATGCAAGGTAGGCAAAGCACTTAAGTGCACTGAATAAAGTGCTGTATAAATATGTGTGAAAAGGTGAATGTGGCTTGTAGTGTAGAGCGCATTGAGTGGTCATTAAGACTAGAAAAGCACTAAATGCAGTCCGTTCCACCTGTCTGTTCATCAAACCTCTCTGCTACCCTTTAAACATCTGCAGCTCCAGTTCTAGCCAATAGAGTTAAGGAAATTTGATCTCTTTTTTTTAATTAACTGTGAACCTAAGGGTAATATTTGTGTGAATTATTTCCTGACATTTGCCTGGCCTGTTTTTAGTTTTCATTTCTATATGTACAGCGTGTCCTGTATCCATACCTGCAGCTCCTGTGTGGCCTGACCTGTCTACCGCTGTCCCACAGCGGGAGGCCAGCCTGCTTTAGTCCCAGGCTCCATCTGATGCCTTGAGTGGAAATGAAACACCCCCTTCTGAGCTGTGAATTACACAAACACAAATCAGGTGATGATAAAGACAGGATCTCCGTTGGGCTCAGTACAAATATAGCTGGTGCAGCATATATAGTTCATATCCACACTGATAAACTGCGGCTGTGTGCTTCCACTGGAGAGAGCTGATCCTGGCAAAATGGGGTTGTTGATAAAGACGGAAAATTTTTGTTGGGTCAAAAGAAAAATTCTCTGTTGTTTTGCACTGAATGCGCATTTTCTGCCATGTAGTCCAGTCTTTTTGTTAAAAGCAAGTATAATTTCTGCCAGTGATACAAAACAATGTACCTCACTCCAGTGCATCAGTAATATGTTTTAAGTGGGCTTTCTCCAGGTGCTCCTGCTGCCTCTCACAGTTAATTGCAGATTTTTTTTTTCCTTTTTTTTTCTTGCCTGCCAGTGTCAGTATGAGCATTAATGGTTGTCGTTCTCTTTGTGTTAGCTGTGTGATGGACTGTTCAAGGTGTACCCCTCCTCTCCCCAACTGTCAGCTAGTATAGACTGCAGTATTGTCACAGATGCAGACTTCAGCCTCTTAATTCAATGCTGGATGGCTGTTCTGGCAACAATGGTGTCACCCAAGTTGATGCACTTTTGGTTTAAAGTTTCGATGAGTGCTTGTAGTTTAGTATACCTGCTCACAGTTAAATTCTGCTTTTTATGTTCCATTAAGAATCCAATTAACCACATTTAAACACAGGCAATTCAGGGGCTTTTTTTTTTCTAGAACCTGATTAACAATTTCTCCTACAACATTTGAGATTAATTTGTGCAAAAATGGGCACTTATGCTACTGTAATTCTTTTTAAAACAATACCAGCCTATTTTTCTATTTGTCTTTGTCTCCTTTTTCAACATAGACCTCCTCATCAGACTGGTAATGGTACACCACATTTACATTCTTACTTTGCATGGTCCATGGAGCTTGGCCTCTTGCTGTAGGTGTTTTGGGTTCGACAAAAATGTCAGGTTCAGAGCCAATCGGAGACAGAGTAGGATGACGTGGGGAAAAATGCTGGTATAGACAGCAGAGGAAAAAAGCAGTGTGCCAGTACATGAGTCAAAGTAGAGTTTTCACATTATATAATTTCATTACAACTGTTTTTTGGCACCAATATTTACCAGCTAATGTGACAGATAGCCCTCCAATATTTACTGACCAAACAGAAAATCTCCTACTAATCTACTACTTAGTGGGTGTTCATTTTGGACCCTGGTCTTGGGTATGTCTGAATGAAACCTTGAGAAATATTAATGTGAAAGTGTTTGAAGGACAGAATATTGTCAATATACGTAACAGAATAATGAAACCAGCTTTGGAAAAGCTAGAGGCTGTAGTCAGTAAAGTAGGCTAAATACCACTTTGTGTGTCCAGTATAGAAATCTCCATGAAACCATGTTTTCTCCCCAAAATAACTTATTCTGTGTAAACAGACGCTGTTATAACCAAGCAGCACATTCAAATGAGAGCTGTTGCTGCACAGCTGGTCTGGGAATATTAGCAACATTGCAAAGAGCCGTTTAGCCTGCTATATCTGCAGGATGTTGAAGAATATTGTGTAAACTGTTATGACCTTGGATATGATGCCGGTTGTGAGCTGTATACAAATCTCTGAGAATATAAAAGTAATGTGTAATGATTATCACCTTTTTACTGGGCTTTATCTGTCTTCTCTAAGGGTTTTGTGATTAATAGTAGTGGGCAATTGTAGTCCTCGAGTTCTTTTAGAGAAATAGCTCTTGAAAGCTATGAAAATATTTCTTACTGAAGAACTGCGAGTACCTTACTTTATTTTCTTTCATACATGCTTGGCAGCAGATATCAGGTGATGTCTTGGATACAGTAGGCTCAGAGAATCAAGAGGTCCTGTTGTGTCTTATCGCCAACACAGCCTTGCTCTAGCTGGGATGCTGTATTGCTTCTCAGAGAGGCACAATCCTCTTATTGTTGGCAGTGGAGGGATGCTATCTGGCTAGCTTTGGCTAGCTCTGACTCTGCAGCAGCTTTGTACTACAGCCTTTAGTGCGGCTCTGTTTTGGGCCTTGTCTTGAAAGGTCGTGTTGTCCTCAGTCTTCCTTCACTGACAGAGACACATTACTGGAGCCTTCTCGGCCCTTTTGTCCAGTTTTCGACTCCCTCCCCACTCGATAGCTCTGCCCTGTTCCTGAGGCCACTGCCTACTGTGCTGTATTGAAAAAAATCTTTGTTCAGCCGCAGAGATGAAAACAAAGGGATGAAAGTTTATTTTCTCTCCCTAGAACTCTGAAATTAACTGTTTACATTACATGTATCAAGGTGCCGGTCTGGAAAGCTCCTTGATGCTATGCTGAATAGTTGAGAACAGGATGTACTAAAATGTCATAGTTCATGTGTAACACTTTTGGCAGCTACTTTTTCTTTTCTTTTTTTAAAATTTTAAATATCTTTACATGCAGATACAATCTAATCATTTTTCGCTCTGCTTTTTCTCTGTGCAGGTACTGCTTCATTGTGACACTGGGCTATTTGATATTGTGTCAAATCACACGAGTCTACGTTTTTGACTACGGCATGTACTCTGCAGATTTCACAGGGTAAGCTAACACCAGAACTCTTTCAAAGGGACCTATAATCCTCATTTTTCCATCTTTCAAAATGTTTTTATCTTTATGCAGCCCCTCCGTTTATCCGCTGTCTGAAAAAAGCCGTTTGAACTCCTTCCCTTTTAAGACCATGCTCCCTTTAAGCCAACTTTGATTGGCTAGCCCTTGCATACAGAAGGTTTAAACAGCAGGTGTGTGGGGTGTCAGAGCTGTGTGCCTGAGATGACCAAATTAAGAATATCCGCTGTCTGTCCCCTCTATAAACTGTGGGAAGCCGAGCGTTTTGAGTAGTCTGAAGCCTGAGCTTTTGGCTCACAGGGATTACTTGTACGCTGACCTCAACATTTGTAACTTTGCCAAAAGACAGAAGATGAGGCATAATAGGTGCACTTTGAATTTTATTTTTTATTTTTTTTTGTGTAATTTAATTTAACATTAAAGACCTCCACTGATAGATTTTGAATCCCAAATGGGCTACAGATGATGCTAAAAGGACAAGTCATCAGTAAGAATTGGCTGAATATTAGATGTGATTTGATGATCTAAACAGATACAAGAGTGTGTCCCACTGCTCAGATGTGTCCACAGGAGGATGTCGACTGGGACTGTAGTTCCTAGTGGCTGGTTCCCACTTCTCCAGACTGTCTGACAGTTTGAGCACACAGCCTGCACTCCCAGCAGGTTGGGGGTGGCTAGTTACTAAGCAACCTAATGCAAAGCCATACTTCCTCTGTGAGATTTCACTCCTTCAGCTACATCTGCTGTCCTTCTGTTTTTCTTGAAAATGTCAAAATCACATGTTTTTCTAAATGTCAGAGTGACCCCCTGAGCCAAATGTGCTTTAGTTGAACATTTCCTTGAAAACTATGAAGCAGTTTTTTTTAGGACCAATTTTCAGATTTTCTATCAGGCTGATGGAAAAAATGCCCAGAATAGGTGTTTATTTTATCAGAGTAGTAGTGCATATTTAATGACATAATCCCTTATTTGCATATTTAAAAACAATCATAATACAAAAAATAATTGCCTAAATGTAAGTAATCAAGTCTTGAGCCACCCCTCATTTCTTTGTATTTTGCTTCCAAGGAGCCAGACTTTCTTGTAATTTTTCAAAGAGGTCTTGAGCAATAGTTCTCCAGGCTTTGTGAAGGTCTTTCTTTGGACATTGGCTGCTTTTTCATTCAGACCAGGTACAGAGAATTTTTTATTTGTTTATTTTTTGGTTAGGCCACCTAACATTGACCTATGAATCATTCAAGCATTAAAAAAGGAACCTAACTCAAAGAATGAATCAGTTTTGTATTGACACATAACACACAACTTACCAAAGAACCAATTTTAAATTTATCTTTAGCCTTTGTTACTAGCAGCCTGTTGGGGAAAAAAACATAATAGTAAAGTCATGACCTTAAGAAATGGGAAAAATTCAGCAAAGACCTGACGCAGGACCTGAGAGATGCATTTGGCCCTTCAGTTGATCCATCTACTGTTTGCTGAGGTCTCATTAGAAATAGTCCCAGAGGAAGGGTGGCTGTCAAGAAGCCATTTTTAAGGAAGAGAAACAGAGAGAAAAGGCTGAGGTATGCCAAATTACACAAGAACTGGACTGAGAATCAGTGGCAACAGGTCTTATAGAGTGATGAATCCAAATTTGACATTTTTGGTTCAAATTGTGGTCAGTGTGTACAGAGGAGGTCAGGAGAGAGGTACAACATTGGGCCTCTGCAGCCATCTGTAAAACACGATGGAGGCTCTGTCATGGTTTGGGGCTGCATTTCAGCCAGGGGTGTTGGAGATCTTGTCAAAATTGATGGAATTATGAACACAGAAAATTACTGTCAGATTTTTATCCACCATGCAGTACCAGCTGGAAAGTGTCTGATTGGTACTGGCTTTTTTTTTTTTTTAGCATGACAATGATCCCAAACACACCGCCAATGTAGTAAAAGCATACCTGGATAGAAAAAACACACAATGGAACACTATCAGTCATGGATTGGCCTCCCCAGAGCCCGGACCTCAACATTATTGCAGCAGTGTGGGATCA
>VUQI01012876.1:4190-25696 GCA_015106735.1 Paratilapia polleni
TTTATTTCTTGAGGCCCTGGCTCTGATTTCTGTGAGGAAAATCAATTATCTTTTAGATTCCTTCAGATTCAGTTACTTCTAGCCTGTTTTTTTCATGACTTGGCAACTTAAAAATCAGCCATAGTGCAAGTCAAACAACACTACTAGAGAGCATTCACCTACGATCCCAGTTGTTTACAGTGTACTACTTTCATTTAAATATCCCTTATTAACAGTTTCAAGCATCATTTAACCTCAAAGACTGCACTGCACCAAGACGTCTCACCGCTGTTACACTAAAAGCTGTTCTGTGGTCCAGCCTCAAAGCAATTTATTGAAGGGTCTCCACCTTATTAACAGAGTCAGTGCATCTTTAAAAAAAATTTTTTTTCTTTTACTGAGCCATTTAATTGGTCTGTGTTTCGGCAAACCGTTTATAAATTTAGACAAAATGCCTTCATGAAAAAGTCAGAGATCTTCAGCATTTTTTTCAGCATGTTAGTGGGTGTGTGTTGCCCAGGTTTCGGTGACTAATGCTGCTAAGTATTGAATGTTAATCCTGTTCTGGGAGCAGCCAAGAGGAAAAGCCTCCAGTGACTGACAGCCAGCAAAGCTATCACATGGTTCCTGCTCTCACATCATTTCTCAAACAGACACACGGGTACACACATTGTCCTGCTCACATGTCTACATGGGGCACCCGTGAATGCATTGCACAGGGGAGGAACATGAATGCCACCGGAGTGGTGACCATTTAGCCATCGGTGCGTGTGCTGTATGCTTAATTGCACACTTGATATCTACAGTGATGAGCATGCTTGGATGCTAAATCTGTTTCTTAACCCTTACTCTCATATCGCTGCAAAAGTGAAGCAGGTCAAGCACATCAGCGTGATAAGAATCATAAACAGAGAGAAAACATTTTGATCCAAGTTCTAAATTCCTAAAAGTAACAGAGTGAAATCGTGTTGCATAATTATGGAAATCTCTGAGAGCTGGATAAGTAAGAAGAAACTGCTCCGTGACAGGAGCTCAGTTCAAGCTTGATTGTGCATTGTGCAGTGCATTTGCTCTCTGCTGCCAAGAGCAGCACCAAGCAGAGAGAGAGAGAGAGGGAGAGGGGCCTGTAACAGTGACACAACGTCTCTGGACTCCTTGTCGCAGTGCCTGGCACCAGTATAAAGAAGGTGAATATACCTGCAGTAACACAAGCCTCTGTCTCCTGATGCAGTTTATACCAGCAATGAGCAGAAGAGACGCAGCAGGGACATTATTAGTTCAGGAGGTGCACACACAGTCAGTCTGATGTCCACTGACTGTGGCTGCAGCTTTTTACAGTCTCTGTCTTTGTTCAAATGCATTTCAAAAACTCTTCCTTTCCTACTTTAATTAACTGTGTATGCTTCGTTTTCTGTCTATATTTTCCAAATGGCGTGTAGCGGAAAAACTAGCAGCCTTCATGCTTCACAGATGGGAAGTGATAAAACAAAAAGAACAAAGAGCATGTAGTCAGATTGAGAGTAATAAAAAAACATTACAATTATAGCTTGTAAAGACAGTGGGATAATAAAAGAATCAGTAGACACTGGCGTGCTGGCTAGAATGGCTGCAGATCGTCTCTTGTCAGCCACAGTGTTGTACAGTGAAAAAATAATTGTGCCCAGTGGACATGGAGGGGGGTCACAGACTTGGTGATATCTAAACATTACTGCAGGCTTGAGCCATACACTGTGTATAAAAGAAGGGCATAGCTACCATGATGTCTCCCATTGGGGTCTGAGGACTACCATTTTACAACCTCAAGTTCAGCATTTTGGCTGGTCAGTCTGAGCTTTTGGAAAACAGCTGTCACAAACGAGGGGTGGATCTGACTGAGAGACAGACGCAGTGCACCCTGCAGGGAAGGTCTGCCCTAAATCACACCCTGCTTTATCATCTATTTACTCCAAGTGTGCCCATAACTTACAAAATGGACATCATGATGAATTAAATAAGACCTCATTAGGAGTTAATGGTCTTAAGATAATGCTGAGGTATTAAATCAAGTTAAAAGTAGGGTCAAAAAACTGAGTGTAAAAGACTCTAGCAACAAAACAGCATACCAGAAAAGCAGATTGTGGTGCCCTTCTTAGCCTCTTAAAGTCAAATTTGTGGAGTCATTATTTGTGTTTAATCTTTTCAAAACCATGAACTTATTGTGTGAGTAACACAAGTCCAATAGAAATAGAAAGTCTAACATAACTGGCATGCTGTGCATTCTTGCCAATTATGCTGTTGTCCAAAAACTATTTTAAAGACACACACATACACAATGACACCTCAATGCAGAGAACAAATGCAAAGATTTCAGCGTTACATAAAAGTTTGTAGATAACTGAGCTCTTTGGCACTGAGTTTAATGTATTTATTTTGGGTTTAGTTTTTTTTTTTGTAGAATAAGCACAAGTTAAAAAAAAACTAAAAAAAAAAAGATGTGTGTGCTCAAATGAAATATTGACATCCTGTTCACTGGGTCCTGTGGGTATCAAGGTGAGTGCAGAAGTAGAAGATTGACTAGAAAGTGGAACAAGATGGAGAGGGGAAGAGAAATGAGAAGTCTGGATAGAGCTTAGTGAAAGTGAGTGTGTAAGTGCAGAAATATAGTGTGACTGTGTGGGCGCAGAGCAGCAGCAGCAAGAAATACAGCGATGGAGTGTGATACAGGGAGAAATTGGAAAGGGAAAGGTGGCAAAACTTACAGGGAGAAGGTGGATACCAAGAAAGTGAGTGGACAGAAGGAAGGAGCAAAGCATGAATGGGGAAAAGGGGAGAGCATGTTGGTGTTTAATGGAGGGTGAAAAGCAGAGAGAGAAAGATCTTGGACATATAGTTAGCCGAAGGCTATCAGTACCCTTTGCTCGCACACATTTCGATGATGCGCATATTCACACCTACAGTTGCACGCACTGTAAAAAAAATTAAGCCCACACCTAGAGTGAAGTGTGAAGAAAAACCATGCAGTGTGTGTGTTTTTAAATCTCTGTTGGGTTTAATCAGGCATGTCATTTAAAAAGGCAGAATTACTTGGATTTAAATCAAAAAGGCACATCAATAGCAGATGGGAGTAGAAGGAAAAACAGACATCACAACACAATTGTTTCATTTCAGCAGAGGCATCAAGCTTCGGGGTAACTGGTTCCAGGTAGGTGGAGCTCAAAATCTAAAAGAAAATCAGCGCTAATAGAGAAACCCGAAGCTCCTGGGAGAAACTGATGAAGTCATGGCAGTAACACAACATGCTGCATTTTTAGCACAACCTGCAAAGAAAGAAAAACAACATAGGGTGAGCCTAACTGTGCTAAGGTTAGGAATACAGTGCTTTGATGGTCATGGGGAAGAGAAACCAATATTTCCTACAGCTGTCTCCTGTGTTTGGTAGTCCATTTTCCTTGGAAGGGTTGCCTATTTTTTTGTTCATTATTATTCATCGCCTCTACCCCGATATGTGTATTTCAGAGCACAGTTCCTTTGATGTTCCTCCTTTGATTCATGCTGTCAATGTAAATCTAAACAATACATTATACACACACTTCTGGAATTCAGTTAGATAGAAATTCACTTTGAAAACCTTTTTTACAAACTCCAAATTTAAACTGGATCCTTGAGACATCAAACAGTCCACTTCACTATGCATTATAGAGATATGCTGAATGTTCATACTGCTGCCTTTACCCTTAAACCACTGGGCACCATCTACCACTACAACACAGTGCATACTGTCAGAGTACAGGTTTACCTGTGGTTCAGTATTGTCTCACTGATCATTTATTTTATGCATACACCACTTTTTTCTATCACACACACACACACACACACACACACACACACACACACACACACTGATGGATGCATATCACTTGCAACTTTGACATGCGGAGAGTAGGAGCCAAGAATCCAATCATCATCCATCACACGTTTAAGATATACCATTATAGCTGTGTTGGTTTGAAGTGTGTAACAATAGTATACAATAGTGAGGTCATTGTTAAAGGTTTTGTGCTGGTCTGTGATTACTCAAAAAAGTAATGTATTACACACATTACTAATACTTTTGTTTTTTAAAGTAATGCATTACATTACTTATTTGCTCTGTGTAGAAACAAATTTTTTTTTACACTACTCATCACATTACTTTTGTGATACTCCACAACATAGCCTGAGATGCATTGTCGTATAATTACCAGTCAACAACAAACCCTAAACCTGGTTTATGTGTTGCCGTTGTTGCCCTTGGGCGCCAAAAGTGACATCGCAACTGCTGGTGTCTGCACGTTTCGGTGTTGTTTCAGCTGGTCGCGCACCTCTCGGTTTTTGTGCATGCAGTGCGGCCGGGTTAAAGACACAAGTGTATGATCGTGTCAGTTTTTACCTCCATTTCAATGATGTGTCAGCACAGGAGCTCAGAGATTCTCAGATTATACAGAGAGAGATGCTGTAACAGTTTGAAAAGAGAAATTTTTGAAAAAAAAAGACTGGGCGATTTCTTTGCTTCCAGTTTCGACTTCTTCTACTCCTATACCAGCGCTGATGCAGAATTTTTTCTGAGTGGCGACACCTATCATTCAGGTGAAGTCTGGTGTGCTTCAAGTGCCACTGTGAAAGGTGATGGGGCTGTGGTGACGTCACAGTAGGCATGCAACACAACCAATGTGGTTACCATGAACCAGGCATTAAACTGCAGTCACACACACTAACACTATCTTAATAAGGACACATACAAGCTCTTTCTTTTAATTTGTTTTTTGTTTGTGTTAGTTTTAACACAAAACCAAACAAGTCAAAAAAGAGCTTAGAGAAAAATGTTGTAGCCACAAAGATTTTACTGCAGAAACAGGTACAGGTAGAACTGAGAACCACAATGCTACAAGCCTGATGGCTCACCACTGATTTTCTCAAGCTTTAAGTTTTAGGTACTTGGTTGGGGTTGGCATGCACTCAGCTTCAACATTATTCTGGGTTCTTTTGCTGCTAGTTTTGTGTTAGCATGCTGTCTGTGCAGATGCTGGCACAAATCAGATGTTGTGTCAGCAGCAGTGGATAGTTGCTTCTGTCTGGGAACCAGTTTGCACTTGACCATCACATTCTTGTCCCTTTGTGTGATAAAAAATAAAAGTAATATCCAAATCTCCACTCTTCAAAAGTTGTATAGCGCTTAACAAATTTATTAGACCACCTGTAATACAAAGGAGAAAGATCATCCAGCACCACAAAGTGCTTTAATGTGGACTCTTTGTCTTTGTGTGTTCTCAACGTTTTACCATTTTGAACAGGAGTGAGGAATTTCAAACTGAATTCATGTTTTTATAACCAAATTTGAGCCGGCACACTGGACTTCTCTGAGAAGTCAGAAATTAATCAAGCATAACATTCAACCACTAAAACTAATTTTTCTGCTCAGGAATGCAAGTAAATAAATGTAATTTAGCATCTTAATAAAAAATAAAAATGTACTTTGCTATTTTTTTCTGCTTTTTTTATAAAACATTAAATTTGAAAATTCATGGATAACAACAATAATTATATTTTAGCATTAAAAATATTTTGATTAAAGAGCTTGTACTTTCTGGTGAATTAACCAGTACAGAAACATAAAAAATGATTTTGGTAATTACCTGTTAATTTAGGACAGCTGTGGAATAAACTTTACATTGGGTTGTCTAATAAATTTGTTAAGCACTGTAGATTGCTCTACTGTTTTCCTCCTTTGTAGCTCAAGAAACCAAACATGTTTAATTTATTTTAACTTCTATTTGCCCATCGTGCAGATACTTTAATTATAATAATTAATCAGTAGCCATAATGTGATTACTGTATTTAGTACAGTAATGTGTTACATTACTGGGTTACTGGTAATGTGACTACACCCAACATTGACCATCACAAGCTATGACCTCAGTGCTACAACATTATAGTTGCACTAATACCTCTATGACAGTGACAACAAAAGTGAACCTTATTAGCTTATTAAAAGTAGACTTTATGTCAGAAGAGTCACATTGGATTGCCTTAAGCCTCAGTCACACAGGCGTAGAGACCAGCCAGCGACTCCGTTGCAACTATCGTTTGCTGGGGGAAAATGTGTATTCCCCAGTCAGTTGGCGAGTGGTTGCTGGAGTTTGCTGACAGTTGTTAGATGCTGCACAAAAAAAACCTCCTAGCGATTGCTTTGGTCGCTAACAGATTGCTGTAGTCGTCTGTAGTTTGTATGGGAGACGCCAACTTGTCTGCAAACACTTGCCAACTACTCACCGAGTGGTAGTGAAACAATGAAAAGTGTGACGCAAATAGTAAAACGGAGAGTGTTGGCCTTCAACATAAAATTTCTGCCTTTTGAAATGTGTTGGTTGCAGCACTAAGGTCTCACTTTTTGAACTTTCACTACTGCTCTGTGAGTGGTTGGCAAGTGTTTGCAGACAAATCTGTGTCTTCCATGCAAAATATGGGCAACCATGTCATGCTGCTAGCAAAGAAAGCAATCACAAGGAGGTTTTTGGTACAGCACCTAACGACTGTCAGCAACTTTCAGTAACCACTTGCCAACTGGTTGGGGAAAATGCATCTAGCGACTGGGGGTTGCCAGGGGGTCATCAACCGGTCTCTAGGCGTGTGTGCCTAAAGCCTTAGACTGCACGGGTGTACCATATAAACTGGAGATTTACTGCATCTGCATTTCTTTTAACAACCATGACATCAGATCAGATCGCAGCTGTCAGAGGTCCTCATAACAGCTAAGAGGTGCAAAACATCCTGAACTCACTTAAAAAATTCAGTTAATTATATTGTAATAAGACCTGTCATTACTTTTATTTGTGGATTTTTGCATCATGAATTTTCTCTCTTGTTGTTCACTGACCAAAATTAGGCTCAAATGAATCTTTGTAACACATAACATCTGTCAAAGTGATATTAAAGTTATAGTGAAAGCAAACTGACAGCAGCTCAATCAAATGAGTAGTAAGAGGGCAGTTTCCTGTGTGGAGTTTTGGGTGTAGTGAGTCACGCCTGAAGCCAGAAACACATTAGAATAGCTTTTGAAATTCAAATTTTTCAAAGTGTGGCATCACACTTGTGCATAATACAGAAAAGCTCATTGTGTTCAAAACACTAAAACACACAGAGTTAATGTCCTTGATTATGACTGCCTGAGCTTTGTTGGAAGCCGTTGTAAAATAATCTAAACACTGTGATCACATTTCATCGGCATTACTGCACCAAACAAAGTGTAATCATCTGCATCAGTGGTTCTTGACCTTTGCAGCAGGAATGATGGTCAGAACTAAGAATTGTATGAAGAGCATTTCTACTGCACAGAGACAGGAACATGATTTATTAAATCTATGTGCTGTGATTTCATATACGTCTCAGTATCTCCTCTTACAGTATCTGTTTTGTTTTTTTTCTCCCAGGTTCTGCTCTCTGGTCTCATTGGAGTGGTGTCATGGAAGAGGCCGCTCTCTCTTGTGGTGAGTGTCCTCTGAACGCCCACACTGAGCCGCTAACCTGACAACTCTGAACAAAGAAATAGTACCTTAGAGGGAATCTTTTATTGTGGTAATGGTTACATGATGTTCTCTCCTGTTAGGATCACCATGTGTAGATAAGTAAACATATCACAATCCTGACAGCGAATAAGGCTTTTCTGTAAGTGAATCAGACCCATTTTGAATTCATAGAAAGTAGCGCTGATCAGTATGGGCAAAAATTTGTATCACAGTATTTGTTAAGATTCTTTTATTTGTGGTTTCTACTTTGCACAAGTGAGCCTTTAAGTTGGTTTACAGTGGCTTATTCTTCTGTTAGGAGTATAATATGCATAATCTAATAAATAAACAGTTGAATACAATCATTAAAAAGAAATTAAACATGAATAAAATGCTTTTCAGTTTGATGTAATGCCACTTTTTTCTTGCTGCTGTTTTTAAACAAAGTCAGCAGATGGCTCGTTCACATTAACGCTGTGAAGAGCAACTTTAAAGCAAACTCCATTTGGACTTATTCCGCCAAACTTAGTTGTGCAAATTGTTCTGTGATTAGAAAAATACATGTTAGCCTTGTGACACATTGTCTTTGCCTCACCTGGTTCCATGTGGCTGAATGTGGAAGATCTCTGAGCCCGGCATTAAGTCAAAGTCCAGGACAGGAACCAAAAAAACTTCCAAACAACAGATATAGCTTCCACTGCTGGTCACAAGTTATTTTGGAGCATTTTTGGATCCTGTGACATAAAACCATGAGTAAAAGGGTCCATAGTTAATACAGCTCCCCTTTCAGTACAGTCAATAATATAATACTTGAATCGCCAGAGTCTGTGTTTACTGGTATAGCAGCATTAGAAAAATTCATGTCATGTATGGAAGGACCTTGCTTTTGAAAAAAAAAGGTCCGTCAGTCTTTTTAATTATATATTAAGTTGATCAAACGTGTTGTAAACAATCAGTGATTAATGGAATCATAAATAATAATTCTTTTTAATGGAACATCTACATAGGAATGCAGCAATAATCAATCCTGTGTTCCAACGGCACACATGCAAGTTTATCTTGTTAAAAGTGTGACTGATCATATTTGCACAGCTGAAAACTGTGTTGCTGATTAAAGAAGCATCACATTTGTAAGTTCAGTGTCTGGAGCATCAGCCTCTGTGGCTCAGATCATGATCTGAAAATGGCCAAAAAAAAAAAAAAAATCTAAGAAACGAAGGCTGTTCCATGCTGGAAATCATCAAACAAATAAGAACTTTGTTACCCTTTACAGAACAGCACTCTGGCTTTAACCAGAATAGAAAAATAGGTGGGAGGCCCTGGTGCACAACTGAGCAAAAGGACAAAGTACATCAGAGTCTTTGATGTGTGTGTTTGAGAAACACACACAAATCATGGGTCCTAAATGGTACCTGCAAAGCACCAGTCTCAATGTGGGATGCTGGCCTTCTAGGCAGAGCTGGCTACTGAAAGGAAAATATCAAGATGGTTAAAAGAACACAGACATCGAAGGACCAATGGATGTAAGCATGAGGCACTTGGGTCAATAAGAAGAACATTTGCACAAAGTAGAACAAATTAAAGGTGCTGTAGGAGTGACACTGTCTGTCAAGCATGGTTGAGAATTGTTATGGTTTGGGGTGCTTCCTGTATTCCTTCAACAGCAGTACCCAAAGCAACCAAAACTATGAAAGAACTAATTAGAGAAGAAGCTTTTAGCTGGTATTCTGTCTATGATGCAGTGGCTAGCACAGTAAACAGATTTCAACCCTTTAAGATTTTGCCACAAACAGCTTGAGTGTATGCTGCAAAAGTGGCCATCAAACCAATCCAACTTGTGTGAGGCGCTTCAGAAAGCATGGGGTGAAATATCTCCAGATTACCTCAACGAACTGACAGCTCAAAGGCTACAAGTCTGCAAGGCTGTGATTACAGCAGATGGTTCATTCTTTTATGATTTCAGGTAAAAATCTCACCAATGTGTTGACTATACTTTCCAGTCACTTCACATCTCTGTGACTTCAAACTTTAATGTGTATATAGGGCTAAGCCAGTCTTATCTTCTTGGATAAGCAAAAAGAGAATCGACCAATTTGCAAGCCTTTATTTATCAGCTAATAAAAATCCATCACACATTTAGTATTATGGCTGAAGCTGCCAAAAACACCTTACGCTGTCATTAGCACATTGTGACAGAGTCAGTGACTCCACACCTCTGTGCTATCATCACAGAGGTGTGGAACTGCCAGAGAACACAGCTTCAACATTGGGGCATGTTCACATTGTGTGTTAAAATCCCAGGATCACCGCTCCAGTGTTGTGTGGTTTTACAGCCGCTGACCTGAAAACATCATGACCAAAGTCAGTTAGAAGTCTTAGCTGTTTTCACTTATCATGTCAAAGCCTGTGCAGATGAAAAATAACTGCTGTACTAATGTCACTCAGTCCAAACGCAAACGCTGGTGCTTTCTGAGCTCACTTCACAGAATAAGAGGACCGGTGCACGTATTTATTGCAGTGCCACAAGTGTAGTCTCATACTTCAGAAAAAGATACATGTAAAATCCATTATATTCATAATGTATAAACGTTTTTTTGAGAAAGAATGAAATAGTAAATTTCTCCAGGAACAAAATCGATGTCACCTTTATTATTGTTGTTTGCACCCCTAATAACGACAAGAAAGAAGGAAATAATGAGATGTAGAATCCTTTCAAATGCTCAAATCGAATCCAAATAATAGCCTATTCTCACTCATCATTCAACCAATGTATTATTCATCATCACCAACAATATTTTTCAGTCACTCCAAACACTTCTCAGAAGGTGTCATCTCTGTTTCTGTTTCACTGCAGACACCAAGAATTTCCTCTCAGCTACCTTTGAAAAAAATTTCTAAATGTAAGAAAATTTTAAAACTGTAAGTAATTTGATGAACAGATTTTATTCTTACATTTTTAAATGTTGATAAAGGAATATGTATTTTTAAAAACACGCACAGGTCTTGCAGTATCGCTTTAGGTCTGAATGTTAAAAGCTCCAGGAAGCCATTTGTCTGCATTTACAGAGTCTAGAAACCATTAGACAACTGTCACGTTGTTGACTTCTTGTAGCCCGCATTCCCTTTACCTGTATGTGTGATACACTGCATAATATAAATCTTTCTTCCCCCAGCTTTAAGATATACTGATGCATTATGGTTTATTTGTGACTGAAGTCTTTCTGTCCTTTAAAGTGGAGATCAGGATTGGGGTACGGCTCTAACTAGAAGCCCCTGTCCAATTCTATTTCATGCTCCCTTAATGCCATAAATAATCTCATCTCATTTCTGCAGCTTTACCCAGATCACCTGCACCCCTCCCCCAGCTCACTACATATGACTTGTCTCTCTCCCTTTGGTTTTATCACCTTGCCACGCTGCTGCTTATATCTGCATCCTCTCTTCACATTTCTGTTCCCCTGCCCTCCCTCTTGCATCACTGAGGTGTACGTAGAAATCACTCACACTTTGTGCTCTGTAAAAGATTTAAATCCTCTTACGTCTGTTTTCTTAAAAAGCATGGCCAATTTACTGGAATAATCCGTGCATGCTAACGTACAGAGGTGTCAGTCCATGGTTCCAGCTTTCTGTCTTGAGGGAGGTGGTCCGTTGGTAATTTCTTGTTTTTAAGACTGTTACTGTAGCGTCTAATGCTCATTCCTGACAGGCGAGCTTTTCCGTTTCTGGCCTGGACCCAGTGATGACTGGCAGGTGACTAATACACCGGCTGGACAAGCTCAGGCCTGGCAACAATGCACCATCCCATCTGCCAACTGTGGGTGGCCATGCTTTTGCATCGTGATTCGTAATGACTGGAGTTTCTCCAGCCTCTTTAAGCATGTCTGTTAAATGCTTGGGTTTCTCAGCTGACTTCTGCCAGATTGGTCTCTTAACACGAGATCCAGGGGATAATCAAATGATCTGGGAAGTTTTGGATTTTGCTCTGCGAAACAATTATCTGATTTCTCAAACATTAAGCTGACAGAGGATTAATCTGCAGCTCTTTTGTTATCAAAGTATCCTTCTATTAAGTCATTTATAAAACCAGAAGGGAAAATATTTGATGCATAAGCATGGAGTGTTGTTTTTTTCATCATGGCGCTGTAAACAGATTATCTTTTAGTGTTGTACAGTTGTTTGGAAAAAAGAAGAAAGTTAGAGATATTAAATCTAATAAATACACAATTTTCATATTATATTTCAAATGCTTTGCATAAACTGTCCAGCAGGGAAAAAAAAGAAAAAAACAGCTCAGAGTCATTTGGTTTTGATTCCTTAAATCAAACGAAGGTCCCTCCTACGATCGAATGACTCTCCCAGTGTTAACCTTCACTCCTGTTTGGCCAGACAGACTGCACTATATAAAACCCTGTTATGATTGCGTGGAGCTGGTTGTTTGTTAATTTTAGCGGACTCCACCTTAAACTAATGTTAACTTGGCACAGACGTTGAGAAGAAGTGAGGTACTGTGTCAAAAACTCTGGGCTGAGCATCAAAATCCTTTTGATTTTCCCAAAAAATTAATTCCAACTGGTGTTTCATAGTTTCAGTAAGTGTTAGAGGTAGTGTAACTCCACTTATTCTGTGTCCATACAGCAGGACCTGAGGACCATCGTAGAACTCCATTAATAGGATACTTTTTAGTTCCTACTGCAGAGTACATACTTTCTCATCACAAATGCAACCACTGGTAAACAGTAAGCATGTCAACAACAGCCCTTAATGTTAGCTTTAAAAAAAAAACAGAACAAAATACAGAGAAATGAAGTGACAGTAAAATCAAAGCTTTATTCAGCTTATAGTATTACACAGAGGAAATGTAAATATATATTTGCTAGCAATTCCATTCAAGTTGCTACTAGGTACCCACCACACAGTGAAGTGTAGAGAGAAAATGAAGAGGTGGAAAAAAGATTACAATAAAATTAAGGAGCAGTGGCATTACATTCCCAACCACTGGCTGGGTGTTACTTCAATTCAGAGTTTGTCTTAGTGGCATGAATGCAAACAGAGAAATGTATGAATCTACGAATGTACACCCGCTTTATTATTATGTATACCTGTTCAACTGCACATTAAAGCAAATATCAGCCAATCGCATGGCAGCAACTCAATGCATTTAGGCATGTAGACATGGTCAAGATGACCTGCTGAAGTTCAAACCGAGCATCAGAAGGGGAAGAAAGGTGATTTAAGTGACTCTGAATGTGGCATGGTTGTTGGTGCAAGATGGGCTGGTCTGAGTATTTCAGAAACTGCTGATCTACTGGGATTTTTCCACACAGCCATCTCTAGAGTTTACAGAGAATGGTCAGAAAAAGAGAAAATATCCAGTGAGCAGCAGTTCTCTGGGTGAAAATGCCTTGTTGATGCCAAAGGTCAGAGGAGAATTGCCAGACTGCTTCGAGCTGATAGGAAGGCAACAGTAACTCAAATAAGCACTCATTTACAACCACGGTATGCAGAGGAGCATCTCTGAACATGTCAAACCTTGAAGCAGATGGACTACAGCAGCAGAAGTCCACGCCAGGTGCCACTCCTGTCAGCTAAGAACAGGAAACTGAGGCTACAGTTGGCATGGGCTCACCAAAACTGGACAGTAGCAGATTGGAAAAATGTTAGTCTGATGAGTCTCGATTTCTGCTACAACACTCAGATGGTAGGGTCAGAATTTGGCGTAAAGAGCATGAAAGCAAATCCATCCTGCCTTTTATCAAGGATTCAGACTGCTGCTGGTGGTGTAATGGTGTGGAGGATATTTTCATGGCACACTTTGGGTCCCTTAACTGAGCATCATTTAAACACCACAGCCTACCTGAGTATTGTTGCTGACCATGTCCATCCCCTTATGACCACAGTGTACCCATCTTCTGATGGCTGCTTCCAGCAGGATAACGCACCATGTCACAAAGCTCAAATCATCTCAAACTGATTTCTTGAACATGACAATGGGTTCACTGTACTCAAATGGCCTCCACAGTCACCAGATCTCAATTCAACAGAGCACCTTTGGGATGTGGTGGAACAGGAGATTCACATCACAGATGTGCACCTGACAAATCTGCAACCACTGTGTGATGCTGTCATGTCAATATGGACCAAAATCTCTGAGGAATGTTTCCAGCACCTTGTTGAATCTATGCAACAAAGAATTAAGGCAGTTCTGAAGGGAAAAAGGGGTCCAAAGCGGTACTACCGAGGTGTACCTAATAAAGTGACCGGTGAGTGTATGTAGTTCCTGGAGGATCCTTCACAGTGGGTACCTACCATTAAAAGTGTTTAGTCTGAAATGTGCTTTAGAAATCAGTTCATGAGGTGCTAGAAGCTGAGAGTCAGGGAAGACGTGTTTAAGTCAAGCCCAATTTAAAATAAATAAGTTATGAAAAAAAGAAAAATGATTCAAACATTCGTCGCTGGGTGGTCACCCAAGAGTGAGTCTAACCTAAGCTAACCTGCAGTTTTGACAGATATAAGACTAGTGTCAACTACTGGCAAGAATATAAATGCAAGTTTTCTATTATTTTTTTATCCTGTTATTATTTGGTGAAATTGTAAAGAACAAAAAAAATGTTGGTTGCAGCTGTAATAAAATTCCAGTTTCTTTTGCTTAAAATGATCTTACAGATTTCTGATGAATTTTTTAGCACTTGTATTTATAATGTATATAAGTATTAGAAAGGCAGGTATGAGTTATGAACAGGAAGGATGAAAGAGAGAGAGAAAAGCTTGTGTGTTATCTTCAGCTCTGACACATTGCTGTAAAGTCAGTGCATGACGCTGAGTGCAATGCTTGGATGGTTGGAGATGGGACGTTTGTATGTCAGAATGGAAAAACAGGTGCACTATTGTGGAGACAGGAGATGTGCTGAATGAGAAACTCAGTCTAGCTTTACCCTCTCATGTAAATGCCACATAAAAGATTTATTCAAATATTGTGCTCAGTGGAATGAGAAACTCACTGTGTCCGGAAATCCCCCTCGTCCACCTTTTCTGAAACAAGCGATAAACATTTTCTCGCCACTTTTTTTACTCAGTCTAGTCTATTGCATTAAAGCTATGGCAGATTTACTCCACATCACTCAGAGCAAGGAGACAGACAAGACTACCTGCAGTCTTCCGCTGTTTGTGACTGTGATGGATTATGTGTTTAGAGAAAAAGGCAGAAAGACAGAGAACGAGTTCGAGGGCAGTAAGTCCTTGTTTGCCCTGTCAGAAAACAACACTCTGATAGTCTGCGGCACAGAGTATTTGTCTCAGAAGGTCTAAACTATTGTAGCTATTGTTGTTTTGTTGGTGTTACAGGTTTGTTTCTAGTGTAAGTGTATACAGTACCAACAGCACATGCAGTTTTAATAAAAAGTTAATTACTTTTTTATCAGTGAATTTCAAATGGAGCTTCCTGCCCAATAAGCACATCATCATATTTAATTGTTAACAGTTTTACATATTTATTATGTAAAACTGCTGTTTTACATAATATTCTGTTTCTGGCTAAGCAAGAAGGTTGATGTCACTCTGAAGTTAGTGCCAGGAAGCATTTACCACTGCAACCAACATGTTTCAAAAGCCGCAGCTTTTACTTTGAAGGCGGATGCTCTCCATTTCCAGTTTGCATACTTTTCACAGCTCCACTCCCACTTGACAAACAGTTGGCGAGTTGACTTGTTTGCAGACAAGTCAGTGTCTTTCATGCAAACTATGGGCTACTGCAGCAATCTGCAAGGAGGTTTTCGGTGCAGCACCGTATACCTCTTTGCAACCAATTTCACCCAGTGTCAGCCTGCAACCTTCAGCAACTGGTCGGGGAATACACATTTTTCCGTAGTGACTGGTGATTGCCAGGGGGTCAGTGACTGGTCTGTGTGACTGGAAGAGGCCTGATTCAGTCCACAGTTCAGATATGTAGAGAGAGAGAGAGCTGTGCCCAATAGCCACATATTTACTACTAACAGTATAACAGACGCTCAGTAGTTTACTTTGTAGTAAGGAGGAGTGTAAAGTGAGACACGTTACAGGTTTCCCAGAAGTGTCTATGGATTTTTGCATCTATGAAAAGTCACGTTTAGCTCAGTGGGATTGTCATTATGCAGCAGTGAACATGCCATGAACACTTTTTTCCCTCTTTCTGCTCATGAGAATTTTGAGGCTATGATAAAGTGCACAAATTAAAAAAAATAATTAGCAGAAGGCGCATCTGCTGCTCCATATAGTAAGTATTTAATGATTTTAAGTACAAGCTTTATAGCTTTAATTGTAGAAATGCACTGATAATGGAGTTTTAACAAGTTTTTCTAAACTCTCTTCCAAAGTAGATAATAAATACATTCCCTAAAATGTCGATTTAAGGGTATGGACCTAATTTTAGTTTAGCATCTATTGGCAGATTTTAGTTCAGTTTGCCTGGTTCATTCATAAAAGTAAAGCAGTATTTACACTGTAGTGACTTCTCGGCACTGAATTGTAGCATGAAAGGGTTTAAATAATAGAGAGGCACAGCAGTCTTGAGGCGAAACGGTCACTGCACTTGTGAGATGTCAGGCGGTAACAGAGTCTTACATGTGCAGCTACTTTATGTTCATGTTTCCATAAGAATTGAAGGGCAAGTTGTCCTCTAGTGAGAGCATAGAGGGTTGGAGCAGGGATGTACTGTGGTCTGAGTGCTTCACCATGTCACTGACTTTGTCTGCATGTGTTGCAACTGTCTGACTATTGACCTTTTTCTGAAGTGGACACAGTTTTTGCTCAAAACAACCATTTGCCAACAGAAATATTTCCACTCTTATGGAACATAGAGTAGCAAATGATTGAAGATGCTACTCCTTCTGTCCTACTTACTTTGCAACTATAAAACTTTTGTATGAATTTGTTTAAAGCTGAAAATTTTTAACCATGCTAGCAGTTTGTCTGTCCTTCACTTTGGCCCCAACTGTAATATCTCAGCAACATTTGTTTGGTTTGCCATAAAATTTGGCACAGACATCCACGGTGCCCAGAGGATGGAATGTACTGACTCTGATGACTTTTCCCTTTGTGCCTTGTCATTGTGACCATGGTAGAGTGCTGATGCTAGCATTTTGCTTAAAGCCCTACTTTGACAGCCTTGCAGAGCTTTTTTTCAGGCAGTATTTTATAAACTGAGTTAACAAGCAAATGATCTGTCATGTGAATGTACAGTAAATAGATAGCTCTGTAGACTGATTGAGTTTACACATACCTCACATTAATAATGTGGCTAAAACTGTAATTCTTCACATCTTATTGTTATTATACTTACTCAAACTTTGACCTTGTTTTGGGGTAAATGGAGCACACTGCTCATGCCGATTTCTTAGTCTCAGTATTTTCTAAATCAGCTTACTGTAATTTTGCAATATTGTACACTATGTAAATGTATTAATGGGTTGTATTAGACCAACCAACCACCTGGTTAGAGTTTGTGAAACAAACAGGGATAAATTCCAGTGGGTTTTCATTTTATATTAAATTACTATCAGAACCGTTCATGCCTGCCTTTCACCGTGATGCATTAATCACCCAAGTCACAAAGGTTTATCTCGACACCACTGAGTGCCTGACCTGTACTGTATGTCCAGAGAATATTAAAGCTGCAGTACTGCTGGGAAAATCTTTTTCCACTGCTGGCCTCATTTTTTAAAATTGTTTTTAATGGAAATGAGACGCTGTTGTACATTCCCAAGAGTCCTTAACGCTAAGCAGGTTTTCAGCTCTCATAACACTGTTGGACTCCTTGAGAATACTTCAATTATCACAAAGAATAGCCTCGACAAGCACTTATGGAACTGAGATCTGCTATTGTGGCTAAACAGAGGTGTTCGAGAGGGCAAACGTTTCATCTCCACAAAGATAGTCACCTCAGCTTGTGGTGTGGTGCGGCTCTCCGATGCATCCATTAACCTTTACGCTGACAGTCTGGAGCTATAGCATTTTTCAAGCCTGATCCAAAGGAAAGGGATAATCCCTCTGCTGCCTGCTTTTGCAGACCTGGGACACTGAAAACAATCATTCACATTTGATCTTTAAAGATTAGACCCTGCCACTGTGTCCTTTCACCACATTTCTTGCATCATTTAGCAATGTTTCTGCAACTCCTGACAGACTCCTACTGTATCATGAACATGCACATTCTGTACAGTGCTGGGCAGTTTTATTTATTTGTTAGTTTTAGAAACCTAAAGAGGGGGTTGTGTTCTACATTATGAATTATGTTCTATCTTTATAAGCTCTACCACTTTTAAGGAAAGAAAAAAGTAAACACATTATTTTGTATTTTCCCAGCCAACCTTTATTTATGACAGTGTGAGGTAGAGTTGTTGAGGACTTTTCTACAAAAACCAATGACAGCATCGGTTGTTTTAGCAAGTCTCCCCCCAGACTACAGACAGTATGCCTGCTGAAAGCAGTGAGTCTGGTGATGTTGTTATGGAGACAAAGTCTGAGAAGGGGGGGAAGGTATGAATCACAAACAGTTGCTAAACTGTAGCGTTTTTCAGGAATTTATCTCACACCCAAACATTGCTGTAGCTTTTGCCAACAGCTTGTAATCACTCGAAGTCTCCAAATAAGCCCTAAGGCAACCAATTATGCATACAGGCTAAGGGTTTTGATTCAAATGTGAGGCATCTTAAAATACTGCCTGAATATTTCTGTGGAATGGAAAAAGAAAAAAAAAAAAAGAATGGGAAGATAACTGATTAAGTGATCCTTAGCAACCAACAAAATTATTAGTTTATTTATAACAGTACTCAGATAGTTGCATGTTTTAAATTCAGAGCCTGAGTACAGATAAGATGCAGTAGCACGTTCAGTCTGGAAAACAGAATTTTGCTACAGTTTGCAGATTGAACATAATTTTTCCTCAAAATGCTGTAAAATGGTACATTTGCTCCTGTTTGGTGGGCATGTCAGAACTGTTAATCAATCGGCAGCAATATGTATATAAAACCTGAAAATAAAAAGGCAGTGCACACAGTGAATCAGCTACCATATGTGCAACACCACCATTTCCATTTAAATAAACCTTTTCTTACAAATATAAAATGACTGTGAATTAAACTCTAAAAGTTAGGCAGCAATTCCAGGATTTGATGTCCCTGCTGGCTGAACTTTAGTGCAGCTTAATTTGGCAGATGTTTGTGCATGTCTGTTTATCCTAGATCGCATACAGAAAGGGTGAATGTGTGTGATTTACAGCAATGTTTCAGTGATATGCTGATGGCCAAAGAGTCCAGGAGAATTTTTTTTTTCTTGTAACACACATATACACACATGCATACACACAGACCTCATAGCTACCATATGGTCATGAGGGCAGCAGCTTCCCTTGTACTCATATAAACACACACCAACGCTTTTCCAAATCTCCAAATATGTAGCTAACGATGCACACAAATCACTAAGAGAACATACACATCATAACTGTAGACTTTCCATTACGATCACATAACTACAGTAGGGGCAGCAGGACATCGGTGAAAGGTTTTATGAGGCGCTCTCTGTGACAGCCTGTGACCCTGACAGCCCATAAATATTACTGCCTGTAGCAGATGAAAGAGGGAGGAAGAGAGCGCGGGAGAGAGAAAGAGGCGGCATGGTGACTGATTGTAATGGGGAAATAGACATCAGTGGAATGAAGATTTATAATAACCACAACAACATAACAAAATCAGAACTGCATAGTTTGTGAGTGCAGTTTCTTATCATTCATTTAATTAAATGATGAAAATGTTGTGCACAGGCTAAAATGGTGGGTTTGTCCGCTCAGTTTTGCCTTCCAGTTGTTGAGCATTTTTTCACACAGACCATAATGGACAAATTAATCCTCTCATTAGGAGTGAAATTAGCCCATTAGCAGCCTCTGTTCCTGGCTCTGTTGCAAGCAGGGATTGGTTTAAATGTGTGTGTGTGTGTGTGTGTGTGTGTGTGTGTGTGTGTGTGTGTGTGTGTGTGTTTTCTGAGCCCATATAAGCTATAAGTAGTCCAACTTAAAGCTTACAGATATGAACTAGACTCATAGGTACGTGATGCCAGGCAGTAATTTAAAAATCCATCCTGCTGTAAGGCCGGCTTTAATTAAATCTTTAATTCATGAATAGGTAATAAGAAACAAAAGCACAATAATGAGAAACTGCAACAGTTTGGTTCTCTTTATTATAAATACTTCACGGCAGATATTTATATCCCTGCTGGGAGGTGATAATGTCACTGTACAGCTTTGCCCATGTGTGAAAATGAGTTTGGAGTTGTTTTTCTATTTTTGTCGACATGCAGACATGTGCATATCATGGTTAAAATTATTGTTAATGCTGCTTTCTATTTTTTCTCTGCACTTGAATCACACAAGTACAGAAATTTCTTACCACTGAACATTAGCAAATATCACCTCACCTCAGAAATCAAGCCTCACATCCATGCAAACAAAAACAAAATTACAGATATCAACACCATCTGGTGTGACTATAACCATCCTAACACACACACTCAGCTGACAGTTTTGTGCCAAACAGACAAACAAACAAGTTATTGTTCTCATACAAAGCTCATAATCTTGATTTTATTAATGTCATTATGTGTTTACTCATCATCTGCACACAAGTTTTATATGTCAGGCTTGTAAGCTGAGTTTTGCAAAGAGAGAGAGAGAGTTTATTGAAAACATCAGTGATTAATCCAGTAAAACCCGTCTTTGGTGTATTTTCATCTGCCTCCATTTATGACCACTCCAGACTTTATTTGTCCATATAAATTTTAGTTTTTGGCCTTTTGGGAATTTAAGAAATTCAGGCATTAGATAAAATTCACACTGCAGTGATCTCAGATTCACCACTGTACTTACTCCGGTCTCCAGCATGCATGCAGAGATTTCTTGATTTATAAGTTATGATAAAAAAAATTTATTTACTCATTACTTGTGACATCTGTTTAAAACATTACAACAGTTTTTACAGCTGGTGACATTTCACAATAGTGAGTCCACCTTAAAAAACAGCACATCAGGCAGGCAGTGGATCACTTTTCATTGATTTCATTCATTTAATTTCAAATCCTAACATATTAGTAATAATAAATAATACTTTAAATTAGGCCGTTACTGTTGCTGAATGTTAGTTAGATCTAAATTAAAATCATGTCAGGAGAGAGGGCAGCTGAGGTGCAATCCACAATATTTTTAACTGCTCATATTGTATGTGTTGAATGTGTTAACACATGTCTTCCAGTCACACAGTCTTTTACAGCCACTTCTCCATCTGGCTTGCCTTATTCTCCGTTCCAGACCTCAAAGAGGTTGATGTGTTTCAAGAGAGGACTTTTGTTGTGGTGTAGGTGAAAACTGTGGCCAGCAGCTCAAAACAAGATTAATCAGACTAGTTGTACTATCTGTATAAAACTCTGGTTAATATGCACAGCTTGGTTTTACAAGAAGCCATTCTTGGGCTGAGGTATGTCAAATTACACAAGAACTGGGCTGAAAATCACTCTTATGGAGTGCTGAATCCAAATTTGAAATTTTTGGTACAAATCCTTGTCAATATATACAGAGGGGTTCAGGAGAGAGGTACAACAGTGAGTGTCTACAGCCATCTGTAAAACACAGTGGAGGCTCTGTCATGGTTTGGAGCTGCATTTCAGCCAGTGGTGTTGGAGATCTTGTCAAAACTGATGGAATTATGAATGGCAATGATTGGCAACAGCTTCATTTTTCAGCATGGCAATGATCCCAAACACACTGCCAGTGCAGTCCAGCATACCTGGATAGAAAAACACACAATGGAACACTATCAGTCATGGATTGGCCTCCCCAGAGCCTGGACCTCAACATTATTGAAGCAGTGTGGATCATCTTGACAGAGAACAGAACAAAACGCAGCCAACATCCAAAGAAGAGCTTTGAATGTCCTTCAAGAAGCCTGGAGAACTATTCCTGAAGACTACTTAAAGAAATTATAAGAA
>VUQI01012880.1:3107-24538 GCA_015106735.1 Paratilapia polleni
GTGTGGGCGATATTGCTCAAATAGAGCAGCTGCAGTGTTTAACAAACATCTAAAATGACTGCGTATGTTTGGTCCTCTTTCTATGGCTCCAGCCTGAGGTGATCCAGGACATAAAGAGACTTGACTTTCACAGACGACAGCAGGGGTGATGAGAAAATAGTTATGTGTGCGGTTCTCGATCTGACTCATCTCCACTTCAATTCAAGACTTAAGAAATGGTGAGATGAAGAAATGTGAAACTTTATTATTTTACCTCTTAGTCAGTGAGAACTGTGGGTTCTCTACAGAGATGAGGGCACTTGCCTCACAGACAAATGAGTGGGTGGGACTGGGGGGGGGAGAAACTTTAGTACTTATCAAAAAGGGTATCATCTGGACACTACTGGCTTAATACTCCCAACCACAATTTTCACATAGCCATAAAAAATCAAAAGTGTAGTATGAGCTTTTGCACATCCCCCTTTTTTTTGTAGTTACAGTAATCTGTGGGACATATACAATGAAATATATTATACTATGACAATCAAATGTATCTAAACCTGCAATAACAAAGCTTTTAGTCACTTTCAGATTGTGGAAAAAGCAGTGAACATAATAGAAACACATAGAAGGTTGATACGGTGAGCATGTCAGCAAACATCCCTTTTACACATCTATGTTGCATGTGGCAAATACAAAATAAAATGAGAATTATTTCAAGTTGTAAGTCTGTATGACCATTATTTAGATCTGTCTAAAGCCACTAAATCTTCTGTTTCACCAGCTAGTTGGTATAATAGACACATTGAGGTTAAATGGCTAATTACTTAAGTACTTTGGAAAATACACATGGTGTTTGTTAATTATTATAGCTGATATTATTTTTATTCATTAACACCTAGTAGCATCATAAACCAAATGTGCAACTGATTACTGGAAATATTCTGTGCTGCCACGATACAATAACTGTAATAGGTGCTGTTTTTGCCATATCATGTCATGAATACGGTTTTTCTAATGGCCCTATAAGGTGTGAGGCAACGTTGTTAAATTGATATTGAGACATTCAAATTTGAGTTAATCCAATCATAGTGAGAAATTCTTCTTCACCTGATGTTTCACAATGAGTCTGAGGGGAATTTTAGATTTAAAAAAATGAAGTGCTCATTATATAAAAGACAGTGCAACCTGTTGAAGCATTTGATTGTTTGTAATATCAGAATAAAAACAGGAAATGGATAAAAATTTGGTCACCACAAGTCCTACCAAGGGTTGCTAAAACTGACAAAGCATATATGCTGGATTACGTAAATGTCTACAGGTGTGAAACCACAAGTGTGCTTTGTGCCTCACCTTGTGTTCTTTCTGATATATCTTGTCACCCTATGTCTGCTTTAGTGTTTTGTGCAAAAGTATGAGGATCATAATTATGTTAAATAATTCAGCTTTGTTCCAAAGAGCTATCTATACAAACCTGACTGTTTTGTAATTATTAGCGAATAATGAGTTAGCAAAAGCATTTGAGCAAATTTAAAAAAAGAAAAAGAAAAGAAAAGCAGAATAATTACAATGTTTAGTACTGAACTGTTCACAAATTATGCAGGAAATCTTCCATTTTGTAGATTAACCAATTCATTTTGTGCAGTACAGTCAGCATAAAAAAAGAAACCTTAACTGATTCTGAACACAAAGCGAAACTCATTTCTTGTTAAAACCACCCACATTTCCTGCTGTTTGTTTCTCTTACCGCAGCACCAAACTTGCAACTGAAACATTTTGCCTATATGCTGCAGTGGCTGGTCTCTGAGGCTTGGTGTGTTTGGAGTTCAGTTGCATGTAAGCCTTTAGTTTAACCATAGTGCTGACCTTCTCACCTGTATCAAGATAAAGTCAAAGGACAGAGAAAAGTCAGTCTCATGGAGTCAGCTTTTTATTATTTTTTCCCCCCCTGGTTAAAGTGTGTTGTTAATTTGCAAATACAGAAGAATTTTAACAAAAACACACGATGAACTTGCAGTCCAGGCTTTTTTGTAGTATCAATAATTGCTTACATAAAGAAAATGAAAGTTATGGCAGTAATGCATACAGTTTCTAACATTGAAAAACACTGGATTTTCTGGATTGAAATATTCTCATAAAATATCTGAGGTTAAGGACACTGCACACTTCTATCCATAGTATCCATCTTTGCATGCAAAGAACCTTTTGTAGTGATTATAGCTTTTTGGACTCAGCATTAAAGATTAAATTTGTAATGGTTTCTCATCACTGTCTACTAGATTGATACCACACTGACCCTGTCTTTGTCATTCTGCCTGCTGTTACTCATATCATCCATTTAGTTGCAGCAGTGGTCTTTTCAAATCAGTGGAAACCAGCAAGACTGCTGTACTCACCTCTTCTCAATGGCATCCTCCACCATAAATTGTTGCTTTTCATTCTCTGTTGGCCTCATGACTTTGACTTTGGGATGAGGGATGGGATTAAAGGAGCTGATAGAAGTGTCAAATTGATAGGGTCTTCTTGAAGTATTTACTACAGTATTACTTCAGACAATGACTGCAAGCACAGAGTGAATATGTAGTAGCTTTCTTTTGTCAAATATAAGAAAGCAGAAACAGCCCATTGTTAATATACCACTTTTGTATGCACAAACATACCTACAGCTGGAGAGGCAACACGAAAACATAGAAAAGAAGAAACACACATACATAAGAAGATATTCATATGAGCACATGGCTGTATGTACACAAAAGGCACAGAGGCAAGTCTGTGTGGCTTCACCCAAAACCTCTTTTATCTGACACTGCATTAAGAATGTATGACTGTGATTTTCATATAATGTGTGTCATATCACAAAGTGGCAGGTTTTCCAATTGTCCAATAATGATCTATTTGCCAATTCAATACTACTGAAGAAGAGACAGCAGGCAGACATAACATGAATAAAACATTGAATGAAGGGATCGTGACAGTTCCATTTCAATCTTTCTTCCCCTCTCTCATAAAGTCTCTAAGAAGACTTGTGTGCAATTGGGGTAAAATCAGCACTTGGACGGTTGCCTGAGTTTGTATGCACATTGCATTCCTCTGTTCTCTTTATCTCACACTAGACGCCTACGATGCACTACTTTCACAAGCAAACGTCTTCTCGCATCTGCTCTCTTGTTTGTTAAAATAGTTTACTGGCAATATCAATGCTGGCTGGTGCACACTGTATCCGCGGTTAATTAGTTGATGCCATTGGAGCAAATGCAAATTTAGGATACAAATATGTGACCTTCTTAGGTGCAAATACACTGTACAGCAGAGTGAGTTGGGGGTGTTTGTGTATTTTTAAAATAACTATTACCATGTCTTCACAAAAGGTGTGATCATCTAATTAGAGAAGGAGAAAAAAAAAGAGACATTAAATCTGCAGGGAAAAGAGCAGGCGTGATCACTTTTAAACTTTTTTGTCTTTATTATGCAGGTTTGAAATAAAAGAAGCATTGTGACACAAACCGATGCTGCTGGCAAGAAAAGAAAGGAGCAGCACCCAAAATGTAAAAAATAAAGAAATAATCATTGTTGTGGTCATCATCATTAAGTTTATCAAACCAAAGCAAAGAAACAATAAAATAAGAATAAAAATATACCTCCATCATAAGAAGCAAAAGTGATCTAATTTCTTTTATAAATAAGAACCTGTCAAATGGCTGATGGGCAACTAGCAGAAAACAATATACTGATAACCATTTAAAATATTTATCATTACTGGCTTTACAAATAAAATAACTACAACTGGCAGGTTTTTTTTTTACACAACTTAAAATGTTATAGTTTTGCAGCAACTAAAACTGAAATGATGCTACACTTAAGAGATAAAAACGAGATGTCTTGTCAGCAAAATGCATTTCTGTTAATCACACAAAAGTAAAAAAAAAAAAAAAAAAAAAAAAAAAAAAACAAAACAAAACAAACAACCCTTGTATCAAGTAGGTTTATCCAGATATTTAACTGGTCCATTTTTTAATGACATAGTAATATGTAGTGCAATTTGATCTGTGTACGTGGGCGTAGAACTTAAAGAAAATTAACTAAATTAATTTGTGAAATTCTTTAGATATACTGCATTTATTTGCCTTTGTTCAATACCTTGCATTAAACCTTCCTGGAATAGTTACCCAGTGATGATATTTGAATACAGCACAGCCCCACCTGGAGAAAAAAAATCCAAGTGCGACTGCTTCTTACGAAGCATTGTGAGTGTGTCATGTGACTCTGTATGTAGCAGCTATTAAAATGAAAATGCAAAATGTGAAATTGTTCAAAATCTTAATCTAATTTAGCCATGTGAATACTATCCCAGTAAACAGTTAAAAAAGAAAAAAAATCCTTTACTGAGACTAAGTGCATTAATTTTGGTTACTTCTATAACACGTCAAGTTTACTGACAATCAGTGGTCCTGAATAGATAGTGTGTATTCTATTTGGTTGACTGTATTTTTATACACTGTTGTGAGAATCACTGAATGGAAACCCACAGCATTTATAATTGCCACGTACCATGCTGTTTCCACTAGTGACAGCCTAACAAAACCCATAAAGCTGATAGATGTTTCAGAGCCACACCAACAGCACAGTTATTTCAATAGAGAATGTATTGTTGTGCAGGAGAACCACGCAGATTAACACCAGGGATGTCTATGTCCCTGAGCACAGTGTGTACACCTGTATACCATTTCCATATAGATTGCCTGTCCATCATTTCCATTTTCATATATAAGGAGAGCCAGGAATGATAGGATAGACTGGGAAAAACCAGAGATTGGGGAGACTTAGAGGGAACAATACGTGTCAGAATGTGAATAAGGGAGAGAGAGAAAGAGAGAAGAATGACCAAGTATAAGCTATAATATCTGCTTGGAGTGGAAGATGCACATTTTGCACCTCATATCAAATATTCTGTCTTAACATGAATGCTGGCAAAGAAAGAACCAAGTGCTCAGTGTGTTCAGTTTCTAAATCCTTCTGTTACCCTGTACATCCCAAGGCCAAAAACCTTAGAGAGCAGGCATAGCTTCAAGGTCACTAAATTTTTTACTGTTCATTTTAAATGTGAGAATGTACATTATGGGAGCTTCTTTTAAAATGTGTGAACTGAAATTTGAAGGCTACTCACTTTTTCTGTAAGAAATACCATTTTCATTCTTCATATACCATGAATGCATTAAGGAGAGCCGGATGATGTGTTCAAAAATGTGGCCTGATTCTTTGTATGAAATGTTGCTGGCACATGTTTCCGTGCCTTTGAGCCCAGAGAATGCACAGTAGTGTTCCTGCCCAGCCAAATTGGCTGAAAGCTTGTGTCTATAATGTCTGCCAGCCAAACCTGCTGAGTGCCCAAGATATAAACTGGATAATATAAATAATGATATGACTCTTTCCAAATGTTTTTGAATTGAATACAGTTGAATCCCATTCTGGTAATTTCATTTGTGCTTGTGATTCACTGTTTTATAGCCTATCCCTTTACAGTGATTATGAATGGAAACATGCTTTCTGGACCAGTGTGCATTATGTGATGAATACAGAAGCTGTCGTGTCATGGTTTGGCCACTATGTGCACAGTCCATTCCTTTTCCTTGGGCCTTGGTTCAGTCTGTGGCCTTTGTGGCCTCCCGGCAGCTGTTGGCTGACCAAAAATGTCTTTGGTCAGCCAACAGCTTCATCACCTAGGTGATGAAGCTATAAGGGTGCTATAAGAGCACCTTATCTAACTTCTACAGTATCTAGCTGCTGTGATGACAAATTACTGTTGACACACAAATCACTGAAGTTTCTATTGTGTGTTCAGTAATTTACAAATTAATAGTGATAACAGCAAATTTAGCCATCACAAAAGAAATTTGCTGCTACTATGCCAGGAGTCACCTGTAAACAGCTAAACAGATGTGAGCATAACGGATAACTTCCATCCAGTGATTCTCATGTTCATAATCACAGCTGCTCAAGCTCACTTTTTTTTCAGAGTAAATCCCCTGAATTGAGAAAAGAGAATTACCTATTTAATTATACCAACTTCTTTGTACTTTTAAGAATGGAATTTTTGCTAACTTGTATTACTTGCATTGAACTTGGGTTTTCTTATTTCTGTTTCCCTTATTTATGTCTCAAGGATGAACTGATTGGAATTGGTTTGTCAAATGCCACAGATCATAGTCACTTTAACCTATGAAAACACAAATTTGGCCAGATTTAAAACTTCTTACACCTATGCCAAAATTCATGCAAAAATTCAGTTTTATGTGCCACCATGGCAAAACACTGTCCTGGAGATACTTACTGCAGGAAGAACTAACATAAAAGTACACTATATGGACAAAAGTATTGGGCCACACCTCTTATTCTTTGAATTCAGGTGTTTTTAGTCCCATTGCCACAGGTGTATAAAATCAGACACCTAGCCATGCAGTCTGCCTTTACAAACATTTGTGAAAGAATGGGTCGTTCTAAAGAGCTCCCTGAATTCAAGCTACTATAATAGGACGCCACCATTGCAAAAAGTCAGTTTGTGAAATTTCTTCCCTTCTCGATATTCCACAATCAACTGTAAGTTGATTGCTGCAAAGTGGAAGCATTTAGGAACCACAGCAAGTCAGCCATAATGCGCAAGACCACATAAAGTTAGAGAGTGGGGTGTGTCAAAGGTGCTAAAGCTCTGCTGACTCAGTAAATACAGGGTTCCAAACCTCCTCTGGCATTAACATCAGGACAAAAGTTGTGCGCTGGGAGCTTCATGACATAGGTTCCCTTGGCTGAGCAGCTCCTGTAGATGTATTGTGTAGGTGGTCCAGTACTTTTGTCCATATAGTGCAGTTTTGAGTATTTTGGCAGCTGTTTATGAGTTCGTCTGAAGTTGTGGTACAACAGTCACAAAACTTCTATTGGTAGTTGAGTTTAAAATAAAGGCTAAATTAGAAGATGGGTCTGGTCCAACCCATGGCTACTGAGTAAAGAGTGTTGGATGTGTGTTTGTGTGTGTGTGTGTGTGTGTGTGTATGTGTGGGTGTTTCCATTTTTTTTTATTAGTTGGAATGTGTTCTCCCCATAAGCAGCATCATTATCTAATTTATAAACTCTTTTTTTTCTAAAGATGGGATCCATAGACTCACTGGAGTTGACGCTGTTGTGAATTATCCCATTGCAAGGTTGTCTTGAGTTTAATTTTATTCGGTAATGTTTGCTTTCTAGTAAGCTCACTTTTGACTCTTTCCACTGAGACTGAAGCTCGTAATATGGCTTTTATATCTTCTCTACTGTTTTTTCACTGATATTTCTTGAAGTCTGTTTAACTTGATGTTGGAAGTAAAACATGTTGGTTCCATGTGCCATTCATGAGAGAGCACCTTGTGAGAACTGAGAGACTCATTAAGAGTACAACGCTGATCCCCCTTCACCCCAGTTATTGCATATATTAATCCCATCACTCTTCCTGCTGAAACATTTCAATGTGTGTACACATACACTCAGCAAACCTTTTCTGCATTGATGCCCAGCTGATTGTTTCTTTTGTGCTTTAATCAGTCTGGGTTGCAGCTTTCACTAAATACAAGTAACTGAGGTTCTCTAATGAATGCTTATGTGACTGTCACATGTTCGAATGAGCAAATACAGATACCCATTGGTGCATACAACATGGCTTCTCAAAATAATAGTCTGGAAATAATAAAAGGAAAGAGCTTTAGAAAAACATAGCAGCTCTCTACTTGGTTCACGTTATTTGTGCTGCACGTCTCTTCCTGCTGACTTGTGCTGCTTTTAATCTCTTTTTGAGGCCACTCAAACTCATGTTGATAGGATGGTTGCACGCTGCTTCACACCCACTAAAGCAGTGACAAGTGAGCAAACATGATGTGGCCAAGGTTAAAAAAGTCATCTAGGCATATTTCCTCCACTTTTAGCTACTAAAAGCCTGTCTTTCACATCTCTCTTAACATCCAACAGGAAGACCGATTTTCAATCCAAAAATGAGAGAGATTCTTTCTCCTTAGAGAGTTTCAGAGTGCACAGTGTATGTGCTGGCTCCCAAATACATTGCAGCAAATGGATCAAAATCTTATGCTGGGGGTTGGATAATTGTTAACACTCCCCACTCACTCTCTTGGGGTCACTTTGAAGTGAGCCTGTTGGAGATAATTGCCCTTTCTCTGACTAATGAACAACCAAACAGAGAGAAGAATGATGAGCTGGAGAAGAACGTAAAAATAAACAGAAACTCATCCAGTAGCAGTTTTAAAAGATTAATTATAATTAATGGGTTTGTTTTTTTCACTTTAGTATACATTACTGCAAGCACTATTTTATTTATAAAAAACAAAGAAGCACACAAAAATACATAATTTGAATGTGTTCTCGTTATATTTTTGGACTTGGCTGTGAAGTTAGCTTTAATGATGGCTTATGAAAGGGTTTTCTGTCTCTTCTTTGATACAAAGGGAAGTTTGTATATTAATCACTATTAGAAGCTGCAGTTTTAGAATTTTGGACTAATGATCTTCCTCACACAATACAGCATAACTTTACACTATGCACCTATAAGTATATACATTCTGCTTATTATTCCTCACATGTTCAAGCAAAGAGATAAAATGGTTATGCGGTAGCACAGAGCTCCTCCACTAGGTCCATGGGGACAGACAAGATGGTGTGTGGGTTTGCAGAAAGAAAAGTCACGTAAAGGTCACTGCTTCATTGCACCTGCTGGAGAGATTACATCAAGGAAAGTTGCTAAGAAAACCAAAGAGAGATATCAGACTGCAGTAGGATGGCCCAGAGTAGATGTAGACAGCACAACAGTTGATAGATGTTCAAGAAACTGTTGCACATTTTTGCATTCACTTTGTTTTAGACTGGCCATTATGGCTGTCTAATGGACACCATTGACAGTGATTGCTCATTTTGTCTAGAGTCTAAGTAGCTGAAAAGGTTGAAGCATGAATGAGAAATTTACTCCATGGAAAAACACCAAAGTTAAAAAGTAATCCTGTTCATATTGAGTCCTTTTAATAGGGCATCCTTTATGAAGGTTCATTAATTGTAATATATGGCTTTATTAGTAGTAAATACATGATTCTTTGATCATTTATAGGTCAGGTAAAAGGTTAGGTATAAAGCCAATTTGCCAGATTTTTGAAAACTCAGTTGTAAATGTTCAACAATGTCTTAATAAATAATAAGCCATCCGTCTTCATTAATGAAGATTATTAAGTCATTAAGGGTCATTTAATTCTTACTTTGTGGTAAGCCATTAGCCGAACATAGTAAATCATGTGCATTTATAAAACCTAATAAGTCATTAATGAATAGTTACCATAATCCATTAAGTCTGCAGCTGTATATTTCAGTAGGGTTTAGTAAATGTTTTTTGGTCCATGTACTCTGCTGTCAATTTCAACAAATCAGAATAAAGACAGACAATAATTTAGGCATTTCATGATGTTTATTATATCATCACAGAGTAAACTCATGATGTGACAGGTCATAGGTAGCCAGAAGCCAACTGCTCTGTTCCTTTTGATGAATGTCATTCCTTTTTGTCCCTTCATGTTTACACTTGTGAGCTGAAGATTTCTGTGCTGTTGTTGTGGGTACCCATCATGTAACAAGTGGCAGAAGTTGTTCAAGTAGGAGTGAGAAGATTTAAATATTCAAAGACACTAGTCTTTGGGAAGATAGGACATGTGAGACTGCGTGCGTTGTCTTTCTTCATGACATATTGTGTGGGATAAAATGTATAAATTTTAGCAAATTATGCTCATTTTCAGGCCAGATCCACATCTGTTGGGTCAGACCATTATGTGGCTGGAATGCATAAACTGATGAATTGTCAAAAAAATTCTGAAAAGGAAAAAGAAAGAAAGCAAGAGGATAGCCAAGTGATAAAAAGTTGTTCTTACTCATGTCTTATTGCTAAAGTACCAACATCTGTTAAATATTAAATCATCTGTACTGTATAAACAATTTTGTTTATAGTGGCTTCATGAAAATGAAAACTATATATTTTGATATTGCACATTAGGGACAAGGTTTAAACTCCCTGTGCAGAACATCAGCTTCATTCTCTGTACCGGAACTACAGTCATGGTACAGTCATCCTCTTTCAATTCTAACATTTTATGTGTCAAGACATAATAAAAACTGATCTGGTCCTTAGCAGGTCTTAAAATTAGGAAAATACAACATCAGATGAACTACAAAATATGACATATTACACCGTGTCATTTATTTAACAAAAACTAAGCCAAAATGTAAGTACACCCCATGATTCAATAGCTTGTAGAACCACTTTAGCAGTAATAACTTGAAGTAATCATTTTCTGAATGACTTTATCAGTCCCTCTCATCATTGTGGAGGAATTTTGGCCCACTCTTCTTTGCAATGTTGCTTCAGTTCATTGAGGTTTGGGGGCATTCGTTTATGCACAGCTCTCTTAAAGTCCTGCCACATAATTTCAATCAGGTCGAGGTCTTGACTTTGACTGGACCATTGCAACACCTTAATTTTTTTCTTTTTCAGCCATTCTGTTGTAGATTGTTTGTCTGTTTGGGATCATTGTCCTGTTGCATGACCCAGTTTTGGTGTCCTCACATTTGACTCTAGAATACTTTGGTATACAGAGGAGTTCATGGTTGACTCAATGACTGCAAGGTGCCCAGGTCCCGTGGCTGTAAAACAAGTCCAAATCATAATCTGTCCACCACTGTGCTTGACAGTTGCTATGAGGTGTTTGTGCTGATATGTTGTACTTTGTTTTCACCAAATGTGGTGCTGTGCATTACGGCCAAACATCTCCATTTTAGTCTCGTCTGTCCAAAGGACTTTGTTCCAGAAGTCTTGTGGCTTGTACAGATGCAACTTTGCAAACCTAAGCCGTGCTGCCATATTCTTTTTAGAGAGAAGAGGCTTCCTCCTGTCAACCCTTCCAAACAAGCCATATTTGTTCAGTCTTTTTCTTATTGTACTGTCATGAACTTTAACATTTTATATTTCCTTTTTATAAAGCAGGATTTTTCATCCTGACCTTACCCTTACCCTTGTACCACCTCAAGGTTGACATTTTGATTTGACAGCTGTTTTATGGACTGTTATTACATTTTGTGCAGATATCCATAATGGCACTAGCCAAAAAATAGTGCCATCATAAGTTCAAAATTTAAGTTTGTGTAGAACTTCAGTATATAGATTTTGACCAAATACATGCCGTCTCCATCAGCACTGGCTGCATTCAAAAATCACTCCCTTGTTGAATAGTTCACTGCCTGCTATTTCATAAATAATCAATAGTTTACTCATGGGTGAACAGTAAAATGAGATTTTGGACACAGGTTACTAATTGAACCATCACTGACACTGTGTGCAGTGGTAATTTTTGCATCTACACAAGGAGAAGAATTCCACTGTGTGATTGTTAGCACAAAGTTTTGTAGTACGTAATTATGCAATGAGGTTTGTAAATTAATCTCCTTTAATTATGCAATAAATATTTGTATGTTCTGTATCTCTTTGTGCTTTGTCTGTGTCATTTTTCTGTTGTGAAGACAGCTGAGACTTCTTTGAGTCTTTAGGTCTGCCTGAGCTTTCACTTTCATTTATAAATGCTAAAAGGCAAAAACAGTCCTCACTTTAGATGAGGTCACACAAAATACTGAAAAACAACCAGTAACTGCCTGAACTAACCATGAATTACAATATGAAATAAGTATTTATAAAACCTCTATTAACACACTCACAAACAATGAGCTCATAGCTTAATCATTATATGTATAAATATGCATCTAAATACTTTGTTAATCACTTACTTAGACTTTCTAAATGATAGCATGAACACGTTTTATGTGAGCTCATTAATCAAGAATAAACCATTTATATCTTGTTTATAAATTACATACTAAGGAGGAGTAATGCTTTATGCATGATGAATTAAGCATTTACTATGCCTTACTAATGCTTAATAGTGTGTAGTTTTTATAAAGTGCTACCGTGAAATGTAATAAACCTTGCTAATTTTGTCTTTGTCTTATCTGTTTTTGTTTTGACGCATTGCACATCCCCTTCTGTATCAGGCTGAATCTTCACTTGACTGGGAGACAATGATAAAAGGTAGCACATGTCTCCAAAGTGACAGGCAGAGATTGAAAACAGAGAAAAACAAAACATTTAGCAGTCATCTTACGATCTCAATTTGTCATAGTAAGAGAGTGCAAAGGAAAAAAAGTGAGTGCAGACAGCAGAGAGTAACGTGAAAGGAAGTGTGTGAGATCTGTTCAGCTGTGACAAGCTGACTAGTTGTGTCAAAAATTGCATCTGCTGGTCCTAATTACTAAAATGTTTTGGCAAAGTAAGGAAGGAACTTTGGGGAGTTGGAAAGAGGTTGTGTGAGTGTTGGAGACACCAGACTATCTGATGAATAGATGTAGCATAGAGATACATTATTCACATTAAGCTCCCTTTATAAAAGCAAGTCTGATTCTCTTGAAAGAAAAGGCAATTACAGCAGTCATTCATCAAAGAATTATCCAAAACTCTACAAAGCTGCTAACCCATGCAGTGCCACTCTGTTTTTAGGGGTTTTATAAGAGGAAATCAGTGTGATTTTTTTTTTCTGAATTACACTCAGAGTCATCTTTAAGGTAAAAACACTGCTCCATAAAAAGCATTTCTTCCTGCCTGAAAGCAGTGTGCATCCGTTTTATATCAGAGAGTTCACAGGTTGACTCCGATATGATTCCGCACATGATTACCTTTGGCTGTTTGAGAGAGGGCCCAAAAGGGAGATCAAGAAGAAGCAGTAAGGGGTGGTCTTCACTGATGCTTGAGTGTTGGTGGCTGATAAGGTGACATGTTGTGGTGCCCTCAGGAGCTTCCTCTCTATTGCCTCTTTTCCTCACACACACACACACACACACACACTCACACACAACACTCAAACACACTCAATGTGTTCCTGCTTATCTCAGAGGAACGAGAGCCCCCTCTCCTCCCACACAATCGTTCTGCTTTTCCCTTCTCTTTATCTCCTCACAGTCATTTATTTGGGAGATGGAATCAGAGCAGCTCCCTTTGCTAACATGCTGTAGCTCCAGAGACCTATAAAAAGAGGGGCTGAGAATAAAGGAGAGAGAGGCAGAATGGAGCAGCCATTGGGAGCTTTGCAGGTGAGAAAGGAGGTCAAAGCTAGGGATACCTGAGAGTGAAAGGTGAAAAGAGTAAAATGAGGGATTGATGGAAGTACAGGGAGAAATAAGTGGATATGAGAGGATGTAGAGACTTGCACTATTATCACCAACTTTTTTGCAGAGTTGCTTTTTTTCCCTACAATTTCAATTTAAAGCCACAAAGAGGTGCGACAATATGCAAGGTATAAATGGTGAAAGTAGTGAGGCAGGAGAAAGAAGCGGGATAAGAGGGAATAGCAGAGCTTTAGGATTAAAGCTCAGGTAAGGGGGCTGACACGGTTAAACTCAGGAGAGAAAATGCAGTGTAATAATAGAGTCACACCAGGGAATGATAGCACAAGGGAAAAGGCACCAATGCTGAATCTGTCTGTGGGTGCACACAGGTCAAAGATGTGGAGCTGGTTTGAAACGTTTAATATATAAGAGGCTGAGAGCTGGCCTTTGTCCAGGAAATACAGCCTAGATTCATAGCAGAATTGGCTGTCATTTTTCCCCTATTTAGCCTTAAATTTTGGACAGAATAACTTCCCTTAGGCAGCTATGGAGGACAGATGAAATCTCACACTTCTGTCACTTGCCAATAGATTGCTACTTCTGGATAAATTGGGCACTCAGATGTACCCTTAAACCAAAATGAGCTGCAAAAGCTATCAGCAATCTTTCACCTCACTTAAGTATTCTTTAAGATGTTGAAGTTTTATCTGCACTCAGTTTAAATAAATAAATAATAAATTAAAAAAATAAATAAAATGCACAGATAATTTACTTATGGCTTCCAATACATAGTTAAAAGTAAAGGAGTGACAAATTAAAGGAACAAGGAGTCTCAAAGATGCATGGGGTATAATTTGGCATGTTTATTCAACTGATTATTCAACAAAAGACAGACCTTTATTGAGGCAGATAACATTGAAATTTGATACAAAAAGTCCAACAACCATAGGAAACAACCCAAAGAATACATAACTAAACATGGACACACAAAGACTTATTCTAACACAGCACAGACAAGGGAAAACCAGAGGACAAAGGCATAAATGCAGAAAGACAAGACATACGAAAGAACAGCTAGGGAAATACTGAGGGAAGTAAATACACAAGAAATACATTTAAAATAGAAAGTGAAGCTAAATAAAGACCAAGAATACAAAAATTGTACTAGAACCACAAAGCATCAAAACAGTCACCCAAAACTACAATATGTGAACTAGATAGGAAGCAAAACTCATACTAAGGTAAACTAAAGTTCACCATATTAGAATAACAATGAAAACATGAACCAAAACACAAGATCGTAAAACAAAATCATTACTAGAAAACCCATGAATGAAAAAAACAGAAATCAAAGACTCAACAATAACAAGAAATCAAACTCGATTTTGGAATAATGAAGAGATTAAAATCCAGAACTGTCATATTTGCAGAGTGTAGCAGGTTAGGACCCAACTGCAGGACACTGAAGTCGAATTCCAAAACAAACATGAGCCATTTATTTGGCTGATTAAGACCAAAACATAAATCCACAGAGTCCAAAACTGCAAACTATCAAACTCCAAAAAGCACAGGGAAACACATAGAGACACAAACAGGCAGGAACACAGTCAGGCAGGGAAACACTACAAATGACAGCATAAGCAAACTGAAATACACACAGTCACAGAAGGCAATTACGGGGGAGTGGAAACACCTGGGTAAAACAAAACAGCCAAAACTAATCAAGGACACAAGACAGGGGAAGTGAAACTAAATACAAGACACAAGAGACAAATCACTACCAAAATAAAACAGGAAGTAACCTAACAGAAAAACACCACACAGACACAAAGACTTGACAACCAGATACAAGGAGACACTAGATCAAAACATGAAAGAACTCAAAACAGAATAAACTAACCAAACTCAGAATATAAGAATAATCATAGAAAGAAATGATAGCAAAACTCAGTACACAAAAGGAATCAAAACTAAAGCTCAGGAGTAACAGTGAAAGATTCTCAAGAATAAGCAGAAAACTTAAAATCACACAACAAAACCATGGACCATTACCAAACAAAGAGTGCGTAAAAATAACCAAGAATTCAAAGTTCAAAAACACAAAACTCAGGACCATGACGAAAACTTCACAAATACTTAGTGAGTAGAACTCAAATAGCACAACTAATACTCAATATTACTAGGATGATAATGAAATCAAAACAGGAATGTTTTGATTCCTGAATGTGTTGATTCCTCAACCTCACAATAATTAAAAACTTAAAGCACCAGAACAACAGTGAGAATGAACAGAAAACTCTTAACAAGAACCCAAATACTCCAAAGCAACTCAAAACCCAGAGACTAAAACCAGGGACCATGACACAGTCACTAGCTCTCAACCCAATTTAACCCCTATGGGCGATTTTGGGTGTACATTAACACAAGGCTCACCACCACCACCATCAAAATACTAAATAACAAAAATGAATAATTTGTGGAAGAATGGTGTTCACCCCTTCCGATTTTGGTACAAAGACTTGGTGGATCAGTGCCAAAGTGCACTGAAGCTGTTATGCTGGTACATGATGGCCCAATACCTTACTGTGATACTCATGTGTATGGTAAGCCAGGCAAAAACTAGTACAGCTTCAAAGTCACTGTTAGGCAGCTTTTGTTTTCTTCTGAAAGAATCAGGTTAACCAAGTTAACCAAGTGCTGGCTTTATATTTAGCATCTGGACAAAGAAGTGTAAAATAAGTGTTCTATATTTCCCAATATTTTGACAAAATCTCTTGTTATGCAATCAAGGTCTTACAGACGGCTTTGATATCTTCACTGAATGTAAACCCATTGGTTTGTGTACAGCAGTATTTACTGTACAGCTGGGTTTGGCACTCATGCTGTTTTGAATTAAGCCTTTAACAATGATACTGAAGTAGTGCAGCACAGTATTACAGATGGAAACAAAGAAACTGTTTTCAGTGTTAAAACAATCTGAACCTTCTTCTAGCTCAGAGGATGTCATACAGTGTTCAAACTATGGCTAAATGACTTGGTGGGTTTTCTAAAATTAGAGAATATCAAACGCACAATAGGGGGTGGGCATTAAATGTATAGAAGCATCATCACTAATTCCTCTCTCATTCACTTAGCTAATCAGATTTTCAGCTTTTAACACAGCCTTGAGAGCTGTTGTTTAACTGTCCATTAGATGGCAACTAATATTAAATTAAAGTATCTGTCAAATTATTCTTATATTTGATTACTGCACCTTTTGAATATTTTTGTTGTGCAGTTTATACTGTATTTGCCTACTGAAGCTCTCTGTTCTATTTAGTAGTTTTGTAATGATAAAGACTGCATGATTCATGTGTCAGTGGTTGACAGGAAAAAAAAAAACCCCAAAAAAATGATAAGTTGTCAGAGTTAATAGGAAGATAGGGAAGGACTAAGGAAGAAAATTGCATTTTGCTCATGTAAATATCAGTTTATCTTTACATCATTTAAAAAATGACTTTGTGAAATTAAGTTTTGTCACCTTCATGCATATTAAAATTTCTTGCTATCTGACATCTGGGCTTACTGACTAAAAAGTGGAAATTGCACTTCTCCAAGAAAGCTTAATATCTTTGGGAACTTTTTTGGCTCCCCCTCTCCCTTTGGTGATTTTCTTTTTAACACTGTATCGCTACTAGTCTTTTTGGTGCCATGGTTCCCCTCAGAGAGCCTTTCATACTTATTTCGCTATGCTCTTATCAAAAAAGACATTATGAACTTAATTACAAGGGCACAGAACTTAGGCATTAATTATCCTTGTATTTATTTCATTTTCAAGAACAGCACTGGTGGGATCATGATGAGATATTATGCTGTCTGTGAATGATTGTAGATCAAAGGAAACATTTGTGTATCATGTATCACAGATATTATCATGTGCGTCAGTGACTAATAGGTCACTGAGATAGACGTACCACCAAGGTTAGCCTCTACGTTTTTACCATTACAACAGCAGCCCAGGCAGTCGCAAAAACAAAGTGCCAGGAAAGTAATTTGCCAACGCAAACTGATAATTACATGACGGTGATATTTCGAATAGCTCAGTACAATTACACACTGATGAGCTGTTGATTATGGTGTGTTTGATTACTCTAAAATGATGTAATGAAATGTAATAATTGCTGTTGTGATACACAGATGTTATTGTGTAATCGAGCAATAACAGTGTATTGGGGACAATGGAACGAGCTACTAAAACAAAACATATTGCACTGGGAGTATGATAGAAAGAGAATATAGGGTATCCTTGTTGAACAATCAGCAGTTTGTTGGCAGATTGGATCTACAGACTTACACTGCTCTGTGAAAAAATATGCATTGTGCAAATGTGCTGTGTATGCTTCCCAAATTATTAGTTTTAGTGGGAAAATACACAAATTTACACAGGGTGCTTTGCATTATATAAAGTATCCAAATATAGATATTTGATTTTTGCAGTTACAGATGGAAAGACTTTACACATGCATGGGAGTGATTTTTTGCATTTCTAGTTTGTTAATCTTTGTGCCAGTCTTGCCTTGGCTCCCTATAAGGGCTGCTTCTAGTCTATGAGAGAAAGAATTAGATTGTTTTCATTCCCTCCCTATAAATTATACATCAGAATGTACCTGCAATGCACAGAATTATGTTAAAATGATATATTAGGCTTAATATACACTTTATAATAGAAGACAGACTCTTCAAAAACATAAAGAAATAATCAAGCAAATTATGCAGGACTTTGTATGTTTGTAATTTTATGATTTATTATTTCAACCTTGAAAGAAGTTACAGCCTGTTTTTGGGATAATCTTTCCCTCTTACACGCAAGTGACACGCAGATAGAAACACACACATGCGCAAACAAACTCACTTACCATAAGTTCTGACTGACAGCAGAAAGGTTATGAATCTAGACACTAAAGGAGTTGTGCTTATTTTTTACTCCTTTAGGGCAGAGAGAGGGAATGATGAAAGGAGAGTCGTGTACCTGTGGGAGGTCAATATCGACACAGCCCAGCTCAGAAAATGACTGGCCTGCGGAGCAGACTAGTTGTTCAGGGAGAAGCCAGATTGAGTACATGGCAGCAATGTAACAGTAATACTGTTCCAAGCCTAGAGGCTCCTGGTCACTGCCATCACTCCTCCAAGGATCCCTGCTGAAGGTGTGTTGCTGTTTCATGAGGCAGTAGAAATGTAGCTATGATGGCTGTTTTTGAGTTGCAGAGGGAAAAAAGGTAAAGAAAAGTTTTAGAACAAGAGTCTTAAACAAGAATGCCAATAATAATAAACTCTTGTATTCTTGTAGAAGAAATTGTTCTGTCAGCCATGCCAGAGAAACCACAGCAGCAAGGTAGTAGAGGGCTTACAAATCTGGATCTTACTATGAACTGCGGCACGCATGACCAGCCAAAGTGCCCTGAGACAGTGTTCTGTGTCCACAGTGTATGAAGAGAAAACACAGCCAAATATGCTTCAATATACTGTATATATATAGCAGTTTGCATATATAAATATGCAAACTGCTACTATTTGTTCAATGTTTACGTCAACAGGGGCATATGCATATTAAATTAGGCAAGTATAATCAAAGCAAAACAGAAGAATAAATGAATAAATGCAACACAAAGGCACTTGTAAAGAGCAAAAATGACAGCTGAGACAGGTAAAGAAGGAGGATGCTTTCACACATGACCTCTTTAGCCCAAACAAACTCTGGTGCCTTTGGCTTGTTGGTTTGGTTTGTTTGGGCTGCAGTGGAAGCTAATGTGAATTAAACAATCTGGGGGAGTTCGTTTGTGGTGTCAGAGCAAATGGATCCACACAATTCTCTTCCAGCTAAACTACAATTAAATACATCTTCTTTCCATCTTGTTTTAATGTGTGACTGATTTTCCATTGTCAGTCCAGTAAGACCAGAGTCTGCAGACGTGCTAGTTTCTCTTTGAGGATGAATCAAGTGACCAAAAAGATGGGAAGAAACATATGTCAGCAAGCTAGACTGATTAATGCCTCATGAACTTTTTACAACACAGTACTAACAGTCATGTAGTACTTTTAACAAATCACCACACCACACAAGGGAGTCAAAACTAATTCTATGACCAGACTTTACAGCAATCCAAAGAGCTATTGCAAGAACAGAAAAGCTAATATTGGTCGATAATATCAGCTCGCTGATAAATTGGTATTGCCCAGATTTATGTATCACTGTATCACTGTTCCATTATTGCAAGCCATGAAGTAAGAAAAACATTGATTTAAGTAAAACCTGTTTAAGTTGCTCATCCACCTGGTTCATTTTTAAGCTTTGCATCCCACAGCCATACAGTAATGTAACTTGAAATTATTTGCCAAAGTGAAATATCTCTTTAATCCAGTCCAGCGTGAGCCAAACTTGCAAAACAACAGGAGATTCTGTAAAAGCCTCAGGATGACACATTCATTATTTCACCACTCCAAAAAATATGCTAGACATTTCACTACATTTCAGTTACTCAGTAGGGCATGTTTTTGATCTGGTCTATCCATTAAAAAGCACTGCATGTTCTACTTCCCTTTACCACACACACTGAGACGATGCATAGGCAACAGGTCAGACTTAAAGTGGATGCTGCTGGTTTTTCACTATTGCACAACTCTGTGAGTGCATTGTATTCGCAGAGAGAATCAGCTCACAGGATGCTGCTGCTGCTGCTGGTTTATCAGTTATCAAGCAGACACAGTCAACACACACAATAAATTAAAATAAAAAGAAATACACACACTGCAGCGATCAGTGTGAGAGTGGGACCAAGAGGAGGAGGAGGAGGAGGAGGACTGGAATGATGTGAGCTACACTGTGATTAAAATGTCACCCAGCGTAACTCTGCTGTGCTCTGCTGAGTCTTACTGTTCCCTTAATCACAATGAAGTGATTATAATTTTTACTTTACTTTATTTTGATTGTTCATGATATTGACCAGGCTGACAGACTAAGGGAGACAGCTACTACTGTTGCTGCTATTGATCAGTAACAGCAGGATGGAAAAACATTTCTGTAAATGTCAAAGTGGAATCATCGAGAGTCTCTGAAGACTGCATGTGGGTGTTTGCATCTGTGTAGCAGAAGTCCAAACATTACTTTCTGAAAAACTTGGATGGTTGGTGAGCACAGATAATTTGTTTTTTCAAAGTCTTCATTTTCTGTTTGTATATACAGTATGTGTGAAATCCAAATATCATTTTTTTTAAATTAGTTTTTCTTTGTGCATGCACATGTTTCTGTGCATGTGCAATTTCGCTGAACTTATTTATTCAGAAAGAATACTGGAGGCCAACTACCAACAGCAGTTTATGTTTACCGCCAAACAAAACTATACAGGCATTTCTGCTCAGCTGACTGGAATACATTAGGTGACTATGGGGCTTACAAAGGTTGAGGTTAACAAGCAATTTTTTTTAAAAACAGATTTAAATTTTAAATATCACTTGTGCAATTACAAAAGCAGAGCTTAGATATTCTAAAGATAATTAGGGGTGGATGTGGCTCAGGAGGCATAGAATAAAATATGAATCTCCATGTGATCAGATAGGGGTCAGCAAGAATAAACAAAGCACTCTATAAATAACAGTCCATTTACTGTTTGCCAGTACAGACTGACACAGTTTATGTGGCCAGTTTTGACATAAGGATAAGTCGCTTTCAAATTGATAATTTTTCAGTTGAAAAGATACTAATGCTTCACACACTCAAAATGCATTTTAGGGTTTTGTTTGCCTGACCTAAAATATTTAACCCCTGTTGCATTGGCAACGATGTTGTGTAGGAGGCACAGATCACCAGTAGTCCTGCCTATACTGTTGCCATGGTTAAATATTGAACTTTATGGCTTGCTAGGAGCTATGATAGTAGAGAGCAGAGGATCTGGCAGTGATGTTATTTTTAGGAGCAAGTTTCAGATTATAAAATCATGTTGTCAGAATGAATATGTAATTTAGTAATGCAAGTCTTTTGATTTTATGTGTATACCTAAACATTTTACTCAGACATTTTACATAATTCCACAATTCCTTTGAACTATGTTAAGGACTAGTTTAATCTCAGGCCTTACCCTCAAATGGTTTAAATCCTGTCTAACCAATATCACTTGTTCCTCACTTTACTGCTAACATTGTTTTCTGCACAAGGCCCCATCTTGGGACAATATTGTGAAACAAACAAAATCTAGTTACACATA
>VUQI01012881.1:2790-20713 GCA_015106735.1 Paratilapia polleni
CGTTTGATTTTTTTTTTTTCTTTCTTTTTTTTTTTTGTCTTGGGATGCCAGTCTGTCATTCAAGCAGCCCTCAATGTCTCATTTTCATCCGAACTCAAATAGATGTTCAAGTGGAAGCTTTTGTCTGAGAGAGGATAAGTGAAGAAAGGAGTGCAGTGTTGTTTTACCGGTATTTCTTTCTGTATATGCGGGTGGGAGAAAACAGTCAGTCAGGTTCCCATGGACCTGGGAGTGCTTACTTTAGCATGTATCTCAAATTACTAAAAATATCATACCCCTTTTAGGTAATTCAAAATTTACAGAGAAAGTTTAAAAGGAGAAGGACCTATTTATAGCACCAGACAATATAGTATTTTTCTTCAATAGCAAGAGACTAGAAAGAGAGACCATATTTCTCCCATATTAGCTTCTCTTCATTGGCTCCCTGTTGAATCCGGAATAGAATTTAAAATCCTTCTCCTCACATACAAAGTCTTGAATAATCAGACCCCGTCATATGTTGAAGACCTCATAGTACCATTTTATTCTAATAGAGCACTTCACTCTCAGACTGCAGGCTTACTTGTGGGTTGCAGAGTTCCTGAAATTAGAATGGGAGGCAGAGCCTTCAGCTATCAGCCTCCTGTCCTGTGGAACCAGCTCCCAGTTACTTTTAAGATTAGGCTTCAAACGTTCCTTTTTGATAGAGCTTATAGTTAGGGCTGGATCAGGTGACCCTGAACCATCCTTTAGTTATGCTGCTATAGGCTCACACTGCTGGGGGACATCAGAGTACTTCTTCTCCACTCACCTCTTTTCATTCATCATGCGTGTTTATGCACCACTACTGCATTTAATCATTAGGAATCATTAAATTGTGGCATCTCTCTCCCATAGTGTGTCTTCTAGCAGATGACTGTCCTTCCCTGAGCCTGGATGTGCCAGATGTTTCTTCCTGGTAAAAGGGAGTTACTCCTTCCCACTGTTGTCAAGTGCTTGCTCGTGTGGATTGTCTTATTGTTGGAATTTTGCCTTACAATATTACAATATATAGAGATGTGGACAAAATTGTTGGTACCCTTCTGTTAAAGAAAGAAAAACCCACAATGGTGCGGATAACTTGAAACTGACAAAAGTAATAATAAATAAAAATTTACTCAAAATTAACTAATGAAAATCAGACATTGCTTTTGAATTGTGGTTCAACAGAATCATTAAAAAAAAAAAACTAATGAAACTGGCCTGGACAAAAATGATGGTACCCCTAGTTGACCATAGGGACATGTTAAACTAAGGTGTGTCCTGTAATTAGCATCACAGGTCTTCTAACTTTAAATCAGTCAGTAGTCACTGTGCTGTTTGGTATCATGGTGTGTACCACACTGACCATGGACCACAGAAAGCTAAGGAGAGAGTTGTCTAAGGAGATGAGAAAGACAATTATTGACAAGCATGATCAAGGTAAAGGCTATAAGACCATCTCCAAGCAGCTTGGAGTTCCTGTGACTACAGTTGCACATATTATTCAGAAGTTTAAGGTCCACGGGACTGTAGCCAACCTCTCTGGACGTTGCTGCAAGAGGACAAATTGAAGAGACGAATAATACGAATGGTAACTACAAAAACACCAAAGAATGGCAAAGAACAAAATATTGGACTATTCTGAAGTGGCCTTCTATGAGTCCTGATCAAAATCCTATTGAACATCTGTGGAAGGAGCTGAAACATGCAGTCTGGAGAAGGCACCCTTCAAACCTGAGACAGCTGGAGCAGTTTGCTCACGAGGAGTGGGTCAAAATACCTGTCAACAGGTGTAGAAGTCTCATTGAGAGTTACAGAAATCACTTGATTGCAGTGATTGCCTCAAAAGGTTGTGCAACAAAATATTAAGTTAAGGGTACCATCATTTTTGTCCAGGCCAGTTTCATTAGTTTTTTTTTTTTTAGTGATTCTGTTGAACCACAATTCAAAAGCAATGTCTGATTTTCATTAGTTAATTTTGAGTAAATTTTTATTTATTATTACTTTTCTCAGTTTCAAGTTATTTCAGTGACCATTGTGGGTTTTTCTTTCTTTAACAGAAGGGTACCAACAATTTTGTCCACATCTGTATTCATTTGAAATTATTTTCTTGCTTGTCACTATGACCTCTTATGACCTCTTTCCAAATATTACAATCTTCCTACACTGCCAACCACAGTGAAGCATTGTTTGTTTAGCCTCTGTGTATTAAGTACATATGTCTTGTATATTTTTATTGTAAATATTTAACTATTTCACCATTTAACCTGGTGTTTGATACGTATGTTTCCACTAACCAATTACAATGTGTGAATCTGAGATGGCATTCATAATATAATGATATAATAAGAACTGTAATGCTAAAATTGTAATGCCCTTCTTTAACAAGTTGCTCATGTGTGGGGGCTCAAGTAAGTGAATGATGTTGATGTTCTTTTACAAAACTTCTCAGTTGCAGACATTTAAAAGAAAAAAAAATTCCCATTGAGATTGGATTTCTGCTTCACTTTTTAAAAAGAGGACAGAATTGGATTTTGGATGATAACGGGAGTTGAAGGAGTGTTTTCCCTTTAAACTGATGACAGTCTGGACCACATAATTTGAAAAAAAATATAATCACAGCTTACATATACATACACTTTTTCTAATAAAAGTACAGTTTTACATTGGTTGATATTTGAACAAAAATGGAATGTTTCTTCAATAGTGACCTTCACATGTTCCATGAAATATGTAATAATGCTGCTGCTATGACCTAAGCGGCTTGCAGCATCATTCTTGATTTTGCCTTGGGCATGTAAGCTGCTAGTTATTAATAATTTTGCCAGGACCTCACTGTACTGTGGGTCTCATAATTACAGCATAGCGTCTTTGTGCTGTTCTAATTAGGCTTAAATCTGAGGTAATGAGAGTTCCGGGGAGTGATGAATGTTCTTTCCGCGGGGATGAAAGAGCTCTTTTTTTGTTCCAAAGTCCATTCGGCTTATGACAAAGTAACTGGTAGTGTGGTAGGGAGATATTGGAAACGTTGGAGGGCTGGGGAGCCTTAATTTGTTTGGCAAAGGTGGCTTAATTTAGCTTTAATTAGCATGACATTAAGGAAATGGCTCATCTGCTCTCTTAACAGCTCATTGGGCATAGTATGAACTATTACATGTTATGAAGTCTCCTCTGATGTGTCAAGCATTGAATGTGCATGAATACTGCTCTCTGGTGGTGTGATAGCAAAGGGAGTGGTGACGCTGTGCCTTCATCCTTCGTTTTGCTACTGCAGCGTGCCATCAGCAGTCACCCAGCAGGTCAGCAGTTCCCAGCCTTTGATGCTTGTGAGCCCTCAAGAGCCCCCTCTTCTTGCAGGATCTCATTAGACCTGAGGCCTGAGGATGCAACTCTTAAAATTCACATATTAGCCAAGCCCTCACTAATTTCTTCTTTTGTTCATATGAATTTTTTTTCAAACATAGACAGAAATGTAATTTCCTTTGTTTCCTAAAACTATCAGGGTATTTCCAAGAAAAACACCCCAAAAACATCTTGTAGAAAAAAATGGCATCAGTTACATTTTGCTTCTGCGAAAAGTTAGCATGCTAAAGCAGTGACAAACATTCTGAAATTTATACCTGATAAATGTCATCATGTTCACATTGTTGTTGTGTGATATTAGAATACTGACATTAGCACTGGGCTCAAAGGCACAGATAGATACATAGATGTAGATCCTCCACTGGTCACTGCTGTTTATTGAAATGATGTGAAACGTATTGTTCAGGGGGAGACTCCCAATATAACTCTACAGAGATATGATTAAAAATCAATAAAGCTCAATGAATTTTCAAATAGTTTGGTTTGTTTTAAGTGTTAGACAAGTACTCATTATACAGGATACTTTTTTTGGTTATAATTAAAATGCTGATAGCCATCATAATACTTCTATAATATAGTGTTCAAAATGAATATTACAATTTGGAACTGCTTTTTGCTGTGTTGTGCTGTAAAACCTGCCTGTAAAATTTCAAAGCTGACTAAATCACTCCCATCATTTAAAGAAATAGTCTGTCCTGTCCTGTCGATGTTTGACATGAAATGAAGTCTCTTCTCCCTGGTCTTCCATCTTTATCTTTTAAGAATCTAAAAACAAAACAAGTCCATCTGAACAATAATATGCAGCTCGAGGTGCTTTTGTAGCTACAGTTCATGTACATATGCAAGTTATGCAACACTCAGAACACTCAGAACGATTATTTAGAAAACGTAGGACTGCTCAACAAAATAACACATACAGCGACATGGCTGACTGACAAATATCATTTCTACGTCTTTCGATCACATTACTTTACTTTTTTTTCTTTACCCAACATTAGCCAGTGTTAGCTTAATTTAGTGTCAGGACAGTCACTTAACATTAATTAAAAAAGAAGGATTACTTATTGTAATATATCAAATTAAACATGTTCATAACAGTCTATATCTGTTAAAAAAACATCATTATCATCATCATTCATTATTATTATCATACATTATTCCCTTTTGCTTACTTTTGGCATTTCTTTTATTAGAACAAAAGCAGATTTGTGTTTGTTTGTTTGTTTGCGTTGGTTTGGCGTATTTTTTACAGGAATGGGTCAGAGCACATAATCAGACTGGCAGTGTCAGAGATGCATCTCACAACCCGCATATAATATACACTCACTGGACACTTTATTAATTACACCTCACTAGTTGGACCCCTTTTTTGCCTTCAGAACTGCCTTAATTCTTTGTGGCATAGATTCAATAAGGTGCTGGAAACATTCAAAGATTTTGGTCCACATTGACTTGATAGCATCACACAGTTGCTGCAGATTTGTCAGCTGCACATCCGTGATGTGAATCTCCCATTCCACCACATCCCAAAGGTGCTCTATTGGACCGAGATCTGGTGACTGTGGAGGCCATTTGAGTACAGTGAACTCATTGTCATGTTCAAGAAACATGCGTTACCCTGATGGAAGCAGCCATCAGAAGATGGGTACACTGTGGTCATAAAGAGATGAACATTGTCAGCAACAGTACTCAGGCAGGCTGTGGCATTTAAATGATGCTCAGTTGGTACCAAAGGGCCCAAAGTGTGCCAAGATCCAATTTTGGTGAGCCCATGTAAACTGTAGCCTCAGTTTCCTGTTCTTAGCTGACAGAAGTGGCAGTTGGTGTGGTCTTCTGCTGCTGTAGCCCATCTGCCTCAAGGTTTGACGTGTTGTGCATTCAGAGATATACTTCTGCATACTTTGGTTGTAACGAGTAGTTATTTGAGTTACTTTTGCCTTCCTATCAGCTTGAAGTGGTCTGGTAATTCTCCTCTGAGCTCTGACATCAACGAGCCATTTTCACCCTGAGAACTGCCGCTCACTGGATATTTGATCTTTTTCAGACCATTCTCTGTAAACCCTAGAGATGGTTGTGTGTTAAAATCCCAGTAGGTCAGCAGTTCCTGAAATACTTAGACCAGCCCATCTGGCACCAACAACCATGCCAGGTTCAAAGTCACTTAAATCACCTTTCTTCCCTATTCAAATGCTCAGTTTACACTTCAGCAGGTCGTCTTGACCATGTCTACATGCCTAAAAGCATTGAGTCACTGCCATGTGATTGGCTGATTAGATATTTGCATTAACAACCAATTGAACAGGTGTACCTAATAAAGTGACCAGTGACTGTATCACCACTTTTAAAGTATTTTGATAGAAATGTTCATCCTTGATAATTATTATTATTGTTATGATGTGTTTTGGAGCTGAGTTCACAATCAAGTACAAACACACTGTCAGTGTTTTCAGGTAAATTTTTCAATCATGAAATCATTTTATTTTCCTGGCGGTCACACTGACACCCACTGAAGCCTCTCTGAGTGTATGATGTGCTAAATTTACACATTCTGGAATGATGTATGTATTTCTTGTAAAGCAATCCTGGCCTGTAAAAACGAAACAGTAGGAGGAAACACATTCCAAAAGCTGACAACAATCACTCATGACCTCCATTCAGAGTACATAATAGTGATTTAGGGACAGAAAGGTATTTTTCAACTTCCTGCTAAGATTGTTTTTCTCAAAAGGGGAGAAAGATTCACAACCTGTGTGGGAGGAGCTCTCTGCCCTGCAGTCTGCTGGGCTTAAGATGGTGTTAAAGCACCCATCACTATGATTAATTAAGTCCCATGAATACCCAATAAGTAAATATTGAATGTTGACACTCCACAGTAATTGGAACAAGAAGGAGGAGTGTCACATGATGTCAACATAGTACAGTGAAAGATGGCAATCTGATGTCTGCCGTCCTCTTTCTCTCTTCCTCCCAATCTTTCTCTGTTCCTACTTTTAATTAGAATAACGCTTTAGTGCCACAACAATATAGGGCAACAAAATGAATTGCATTATGGTGGTCACAGCAGAACAGTTAAGTTGTTTATGGTACATTTTCTCAGCCTTTTCATAATAACTTTAAAAACAAAGTTTACCAAGTGATTTACAACTGAAGCAAACAAAAAATGCAAATGGAAACAAGATTAGGGAGAAAATAAATGAGAACAAGCAGCAGCAGTGCAAGAAATGAAAAGAATTATTGTGTGAGATTTTTCAAAATACACTGATTGTGTCAGACTTAGCTCAATGAGGAGACACTCCAGATGCCCAAAGGCCTTGTCCTCTTTAGACTAACTAACAGAAAATACTCCCTCATCTGCATGCGCAAACTGGGGCTGCAGCAGAGAACAAAGTCCCTTCCCCCTAATTTAGACACTATGCACTCACTCTCACTAGCCAAATTAATTTTTTGATATCTGAAATGGTCACTTTAGGGAAATCTTTATACACAGCAAGTGACTAAGAATTGAAAAATGAAGAGCAAATACAAAGCCTGTGCCTAAGCAGCCCTGAGTAAGTGCCTGTCAAGACAAAACCGGACTCAGCAACCAGGGCTGAACCTGCTGCCAGGAGGGTTTTCTGCCATCATTCTCATTACTTCCTCTTAGTGGCAGATGGCTATTATAATTTCCTCAATGGGATGTGCATTTTATTGATTTGAAATGGCTGGATTTTTGTTATTTAAGTCCTCATATCCCTTATTACCCTGTGTGAGAAATTTGGTCTAGCCTCTTTCAGTGTATACTCCAGTTTAAACGTCAAGTCAAGTCAATTCCAATAGCCCAAAATCACAACCTCAAAAGGCTTTACAGTATTTAACATACCCCCAAAAAATTAGATTAAGAACATAATTTTTCTGAACAGCAGCTGCAGCAGCAATAGGAACAATTAGATAAGGATAATACTAAATGCAGAAATGTAGTGCAACATTAGCACATGTAGAGAGGAGTCCTAGTGAACCTGTGTATCAAATATCCATTAATTGTTTGCGGATTAGCTGGATTGACTCATTAATATGTATATTAGTTTAATGCAGCAGTAAAGATGCAGTTCCTTATTATACTCAGGGTTATACCCCAAGCGCTGCTCTGTAGCTGAATCTGGATTATAATTTATTTGTGAAATATAAGTTGCAATAATTTAAATATGTAAAAGCAAGTTAAACTGTCAGATAAATGCAGTGGATTAAAATGTAGAATACTCCAAAATGCTGCAGCAGAATAGAGAAGGGGAGTGAAAAGTACAGTACTTCAGTACCAGACCAAGACAGGCTATAGCTGTAAAACCTCTGAGAGAACTGAATCAAGCAGCAGTGCCTTTTATTTGTGTATGGCTTTCATTTCACTGAAAATTTATATTATTTTATATTAATTTTTTGTTTGTAAAAAAAGAAAAATAAATGTGAGCTCTTTCAAAAGCTACATCTTTATGATAGATGAACATGAGGGCCTATTTGCCCTGTTTAAATTAATTTCTCACCACAGTTTTTCTCTCTCTCTGTCTCTTTACACCATCCCGTGCTCTTCACCATAAACCTCATCCTAAACCTCTCCTCGGGCTCCAGTACAGGATTGGGCAGTTGTACATGATCAGTAAGCACAGCTGCGAGCAGAGTGGTGGTGGAGAAGGAGTGGAGGTGGTGAGGAATGAGTCAGATACTCACCCCCAGTATGGACCTGGACAGCTGACCGAGAAGCGGATCTACCTCAGCAGGTACAATTAAACTCTTTGACTGTGTTGTTGCACTAATGATATACAAATAATTTGCCATTATAACAACTGATTGTTGATCTCTTGCTGCACTGTAAAGCTTCACATCTTGTAGATCCAAGTTACATGGAACATCATTTCAACACAGTAACACGAAGAGTACAGTGCGACCTGTCTACTTTCAAAGTCCAAATACCCTTTGTCTAAAACATGCTGAGCCCCATACTGTGGGGTATAAGTGGAAATATCATTGCACCATGAGGTCATTATCCAGGAAACACTTTTGTGTGCTGTTTGCGTACGTACAATTCTACAGCTGGGAGAAATATGTCCACGTCATCCTGATGCTGGTAATTGCAGGATATGTGGGAAGATTTAGCCTCTCATTAAATTTTTCTTTGTAGACTTGACAAAGTTTGTTGGCAGTCAAAGTCTAGTCACAATATAACCATACATACAAAAGCACAGATAATTAACTCCAAGTTCTTACACTCAAATGATGAAAGCACTTAACCCCTGGTAAGTTTTTCTAAGTAGTCTATGAGAACTTTCTTATTGTAAGAAAGAAGTGGCAATATTTACATAAGACACATACTATTTACACATATTGTAGAGGGTTATAAAATAAGAACAGTGACAGAAGGGGAAGGAGAAAAGAGAAACAGAATGAAGTAAAAACTATTGACAAGACTATTATGGTTGCAGCTGTTAACATGCAATTTGTCTGTATACATATTTTTACTGGGTTATGGAGATGTAATGAATGTTTTATAGAGTGTAGTCAAAAGCACATAACAGATCATTTTAAAGCTTTATTAACGTACTCATTTGACATTCTGGGAAATGCACTTACTCAGCAGGCTGTTATGCAAGTTTTTTTTAAACTTTGGACTTTTTGCATAAAAAAACTAAGATTGTTGTTTTTAGACATCGATTTTGTGGTGATTCAGCAAGCCAGATACAGTGAGTTAATTAATGCTAGTAGGCGAAGTTTATTGCCTGTGGATGGAACTAGGCTTGTTGTTTCCCCTATATCCAGTCTTTTAGTCATCTGGGCTTTTTAGGTGGGTCTAACTTCATGTTTCATACACATAATGAGAGTGGTTTTCTTATCATCCAACTCTACACCACAAAAGATAGCAAACTAATGCCTGGGCAGGGCAAAGCCAGAGGAAACTCTTGTGGAGGCCCATAGCATTCCTGACATGCAAATCAGTCGTCTGACCTGGGTATAAGGGGCGAAAGACTAATTGAACCATCTTGTAGCTTGTTCCCTCCATTTCCCTCAGGATAGCTGGCACTCAAATCTTGCGGTTTTATCTTCTAAAGCGAATGATTAGAGGTCTTGGGCCTGAAACAATCTCAACCTATTCTCAAACTTTAAATGGGTGAGAAGCTTGGCCTGCTGGCTTGGATCCAGGCGTGGAATGTGCACTGCCCAGTGGGTCACTTTTGGTAAGCAGAACTAGTATTTCCCAAAATGTCAAGATACTTCTACAATGGATTTGTGAAAACTCTCACATCATGATTTATTAGCATGGTATGCCACATTCTAATTTCTGCTTACAACTATATAGAAAACGCAGGATGTCACATACTGCTATTTTATCAAAAGCCACTGGCATCGCAGAGATACGTCCTTTGGCATTGTTGCCTTCAAGTACTGGCCATGGCAATACTGGGCCGTAAGCTAATGGTCATGTTTGAAAAGTAAGAAGGCAGGTAAGTTAGCAAGTTTGTCAACCAGGAGACTGCAGTTCCTGTCCATTTTGGGAGCTTTGTGTTTTTCAATTTGTTTCATTTTTTTTTCACTCACTGTTCAGTTTAATTTTTACACACTGGTTACATTTCTTTCACATGCAGTTTAGTTATGCCACAGTCACATTAAGTCACAGTCACAACAAGTGGCTGGAGACCGCGGCATGACCAAAATTACTGCATCCCTGTGAAATGAACTTGCAATCTCGTTCCCTTTTAAATGGTTGCTTCAAAGACAGGAACCAGGTTTGTGACGACTTGCAGTCAGTTGCTGTCTTCAAAGCAACTTTAGTGTGTCAAGACGGCAATAAAACGGCAATAAGATGGAGTCAGTCTGCTATCAGCCTGCTATCAGTTTGTGACTGAAAGGGCTCAAGTTGGCAATTACATGTAAATCTGTTTGTGATAACATGGCGATCAACTGTGATAAATTGGCAACACTCACAAACCTCATAGATTTTAAACAGAAATTCAGAAATTCCTTTTAGTTGCTACAGGACAGTGATTTAAATGCAAAATGGCATAGGCATTCGGCAATCTTGCTTTTATATAGGAATATAAAAATAAATACAACCAGTTGGCAACCAGTTGAGTCAAGTCCCCTATTACAGAGAGACGTGTCACAGACAACTTGCACTCATCGGTGCAGACTGACTCAGATTCATTGCAAAGTGTTGGCAATCTGGCTGCGTTTATAAATTAGATGGCAATTATTTGCAAACCTTCGCCAATCTGTCTGAGAGTGATTGTGGTCAGTCCAAGTGTGACTGTTTGGGGATAAGTTGCCTCTCACAAGGCCACTTATGCAATCGCCTTGCGATCAAAAGTGATCACCACAACTACTTGCAATCAGTTGCCAAATACCACAAAAAATTCAATGCAATCACCAGGCAATCACTGACTTTTCCTAGTCACAAGGACGTGCCATCCTATTTTTACTCTAGTGTGACTGAGCCATTAGACTTAGGCACCTGTACTACTTGATTAAGTTTAGTAAATGATTGCGGTTTCAGTTGTGATACACCCAGTACATTAACACATTAACACTATCTTGAAAAATTTAGGATATTCAGTGTGTTTCAGTCTGACACCAAAGGTTCCTGTTTCCATATGTGATGAGTCAGAAGTGACACCTCTCACTCTATTTACAAAACAGAGTATTTGACACCCTGGGAGTGAAAAGAGTCTGATGGCAGCACGTTATAAACCAGCCAAAGGCCGCACACTTAAATAGGGGTTGATTAACCTTAAATAGGGGTTGATTTTTCCTATATGATTAAAGAAGTGTGTGATACAAGTAAAAAGATTTAATAATGCTATCCTGTGAGTGAGTACAGTGTCCATGTTATTGTGCTGAAACATCTTCTCTGTGCTCAGGCTGGCAGTCCATCAGTTAATTGTGCTTATAATGAAAGCTCAGTCTCAAATATAACATAAATCTCTAACCTCCTTAACCAGGGTTAGGAAGTGAACTGTAAATTCACTTCCTAACCCTGAAATAACCTCACTCATTACCCTCATGTAACCTCGGCTCTTATTCCAGTCACCACTATAAACCCAAGGCCTAATCCTAAAATAAACTCTCAAAGAAGTAAAGACATGTTCGCACTGTGGAGGATTTTTCTAATCTCTATGTGCTTGTGGGACATTTGGTCCTCATTAGTAAAGATATGTAAGAACACACGCACACACACCCTCTCTCTCTCTCTCTCTCTCTCTCTCTCTCTCACACACACACACACACACGCGCGCGCGCCTGGACTAAATAAAAAAAGTTCTGATATAAAGATCTAATATTCGGGAAATATTTCACTCTCCTTTACTGCCAAGAGAAAAACACACAATTCTTTGTATCCAAGAGATATTCAGTGTTTACAGTCTAATCACAGCTCCTCACCTCAGTGTCAACAGGACAGCAACCGAGGTCAGTTGCGCACTTTCACTCACTTCTGTTTCTTAGCAACATTATCCAGGAGTGTGGCCTTGCTAAGAACTTCAACAGCATCACACAGAGCCTTCAGATTACAGATACAACAACTGAAAAATGTGCATGTGCGTGTATGTGCGTGCATGATTTTAAGCACTTACCTGTGAAGTGAGGGGGTCAGGATCAGAGGTGAAGTGCACAGTGGGCATGAGGAGGAGGATAGTTGACATGGAAAAGAAAGAATACAAAGCCGTGAGCATTTATGTGTTCTATTTCAGGTTGGAAATGCTTACAGTTGCCTTTTTCAACAACATCTTTAAACATGTTGTGCTCTAACATTAAAGAAAATGCTGGATAAGAGAGTGGTAAAACCACAATAGTTCATGTGTTACTTTGCAGGGTTGGAGGTGCTCACTGAATATTTCTTATCTTAAGTTGCCGCCTTACATTAAACAGTAGAAATGGTCACTGTCAGGTGTTCCCAAACTATGAAGTTGAGGGAAGACTGACACTGTTTACCATTTGAGCTGCTAGATGAGGTTTCAGTTTGTTAGCCCACAACAATGTTTTAAGAACCTCCCTCTGTTTCAAAGTTGAGGTCAAGCAAGGGTGACAGTAAAACTAAACGTCTACTCTGTCGCTGGATGCAAACCACCTGCTCTTAAAAACTACTTCACACATCACATAACCTTATACGGTCACAGCTCTAACACATATCTCCGTGTCCACTACAAGAAACTAAGATTCAGTGGCACACACTCACCTAAAGCATTCCACACTCCTGTCGCAAATACTTCTCAACACTTCACACACCAACTCTGATGCTGGCCCTGTCGCCCTGTGCTTGTGTGACAGCAAAGGTGCCTAAATGTGCATGCGTAATGTAGCTGTCCGTTTCCTTACCAAAACGTCAACCACTTGAAATCAAATAAAAACTGTCCACACTAGACATAAGGCTAGGACTGAATACATTTTATCAACAGGGAAACAGTAGTAATAATATTACCAACAATTTAAAATTGCTAAGAAGATTCATGTTTTTGCTATGGTTATGGAGTTCTGGCAGAAAAAAGAAAAAAAAAAAAAAAACAAAAAGAAAAAAAAAAAGACGCTGAAGATAAACACTTGAATCTCAAGTGTAGATAAATGTACTGGAGACACTGCTGGAAAATAACACTGCACGACTGAGTCTATGTTGTCTATTTATTTTGGCAAAAAAAAAAGAGCAAATTGCTCCATGAATAAGTGAACACTTGGAGCATCGACATCCAAGGTCTGGAGAAGTTCTTGTCAAAGTACCCGATAATATGATTGCCCTGAGCCAAAGGCAGCAATAACTGACTGACTGGTTTGATTTCTACTCAGGAGAATTTGCATTAATACTGTGACTAGTTACAAGACTGCAAATACAGTTCCAGATAAATGTGAGTTACTGTACTGATACAGATTAGCAAAATTACTGTCCAGGCAGAGTCAATCATCCATTGGTCATATTTTAGGAGAGAGGTTTTTGCACTCCTACAGTCATGCACATAAATCTGTCAGTTGTTTTGTGTGTGACCTTCTTGTCGCTTGAATAAAGGCAATCAGGTGTACACAGTGTGTCATGCTCCACCTGAGCTGACAGTTACCAGTGTTTGAAATTCCCAGCATTTGTTTCAACCAGTGTGTATATTTGTGATATTGAAGTGCAAGACTGTTAATTGTCACTAAATTTATGGATTTGCTCTTACTTTGCAGAAAAAAAAAAAGAAAAGTTTACCACTTACACCTAATTTTAGATTAAGTTACTCATGAAAATGGATGATTTGTACAGTGTGGATAGCGATACAAACAAACATTCTCGAGCATTTCTTTCTAAAAATCTTCAGGAGCCTCTTGGCACTGTTTGCTTTAACTCACATTTTAATATTCACAAATCAAGCCTGCACCTCCCATGTTCACTAGAATGCTGTCACTAATAATTTAAAGCAGATTTCCCTTTAAAATGGCTGCTAGCCTCTATTGTGGCCCACACTTAATCATATGCTCATACCCAGAGTCAGGTGGGGGGAGCTGGCCAGAGCTGACAAACTGATATGCCTTCATATCATTTCCCTCCCACAATGCCTTGTGGCACACCTGCTTTCTAGCACAGACAACAGAAGCATCCCTGTTCTCAGCTGAGGGAATGCATCACGCCACACGTCTTTGCTCTGATGAGGCTTTTTATAGTCACTCAGCTCTCTTACCTGCATCCTCCAACTCTTCATCTGTCTCCATATCAAACACATCAGATCGGCTGCCTCTCAGCAAGTCCCGTTGTTATTAGACACAAGAGCAGAGAACCAGAGACAAAGTACTGAACCGGAGAAGAAGGAAGGAGGGGCTCTTTAAAAGTGCTGCTCATTTGACTAACAAATATGTGTTCACATGTGTGCTGTGTGTTCTTCTGTTTAATGTGTGTGTGTGTGTAGGGCGTATGTGGGTGTGTGTCTATGTAATCACCCAGGGGCAGGTGTATGGTATGCAAACACAACTGAGGAAGCCCAGAGAGCAGACACAGCAGGAGAATCCTGCTTTACAGCAACACCCTGAAAAAAAGCTGGCAGGCTATGCGCACGCACACACACGCACACACACACTCACACACACGATTAGACACATACACATGTTTACGAACACGTGTGGAAATAGGAATAGCATAAACAATTCAATATACTTGATTTAATATTTAATTTTGTGCATGCATACACATGAGGCTGAATCCACACACACGCACTACAAAAACGCATACACAGAGCCGTTGGCGGTGTGTTTTTCGCTTGACTTGTGCTCTCCTGTGACATTTCCTCATTGGCTTGTTTGTCTCAATTATCCCTGCTTATTGGTTAACCCATTAACTTACACACAGGGGGGAGGAGGAAAGGAGAGCGAGACAGAGAAAGAGAGAAAGAGAGAGAGCTGGATTATGGTTTGACCTGCCTTAGGCGTGTTGTGCATCACAACTGTATGAGGCCACAAACACGGGCCTGGCCAGGCGCCAAGCAAACACACAAGTTGTACATGTAGCAGGCAACGGAGTGCAGCTGATGGGGCAGCAGAGAACCAGCACCTCAGGGCCTGTTGGAGGGCTGAACTGACCTTCTCCGCTCACCATTGTGCTTTTGGACTTAACACACTACCTTACAACAAGATTTTAGATTTGCGTGCGTGAGTTTTGTAAGTATATGGTAAGCACATCATTAGATGTGCCAACATGTGTGCCTATAATGTTTATGTGTCAGAAAACTGCCTGTGTGTTTGTGTGTGTAGAAGGAGGTTGCCTTGCCCTGTGTCAGGCCTCTGCTGTGCTCGGTAAGTGAGGCGTGCTAATACTGCGTGTGCTCAGGTTTCACGCATCAGCACACAGTCGAAGAGACTTTCCCGAGGTCACAGACTGTCAACTCCCCCCCTTTCCTCCTCCCTCCTTTGACTCAATCCTTCCTTTTCTCTCACTAAATACTTTACCTTTAACCAAGCTTCAACACTCCTTTTGCTCCCCCCCTCCCACTCTCCCACTTCGCTATCAGTCCTCCCTTCCCGCTGCCTCTCCTCCCTCCTCCTCTTCATCCCCAGAGAATTCCATCATGCTCAGTCTTTTAGTATCTTTCATGTCTTTTACCTGTCAACAGAGGAGAAAACGTGCGAGCCGCTCCCCAACAAAGGAAAAACACCCTCCTGTCATCTCAGAAAATGCTGCAGGGTGGAGGGGGCGCAGGGAGGGAGATCGACAGGGGGACAGAGGGAGGTAGATAGCACAGAAAGCAAAATGAAAAGGGAAATGCTGGGGCAAAGGGAGTAGAAATATGAGGCAGAAGGAATATTTTCTCAGCATCCAAAAGTTGTGCCATTCTTGAGCTATTTAGCTGTACATTTTAAACAGCAGAATGTCTAAAATACACGCATCATGCCGCTGAAAACACATCCCCTCTTTGTACAACGAGCCCCTATTCTAATGATAAAGAGCAACTCATGTATGAAGTATCAAACTCTAACACACATGTGAACACAAGAACAGAGACTTTCATGCATGACCTCCTCAGCTTCACACAGCTACAGTCTGTGAATCCTCGGGAGCTCAGTTCAGCTCCACCACACTCCGCAACAGTACCAGCAGCACACATTCACATGGGATAAAACTATAAGCTGTGCAATCCAATAGGCACCTCACTCAATCTGTGACTGTCTCTCTATCCCATGCCCAGTGTGTGTGTGTTTTTGTGTGAGTGAATCCTTTGCTAGTACTAATCTGCTGGCACAGTCCCCGTCCTCGTCGTTGCCCTCGCCTCCGTATTATTCTGGGATTAGCTTGTGTGTTAGCCTAGCCGTAGCCCACAGCCTGAGCTGGGGAGAGGCAGCCATCTTAGAACAATGCCTATTGATGAAACACTAAGAGGCTTGATTGGATTAATCATTTCTCCCTCTTCCTTTTTTTTCCTCCCCTTCTCTAGCTGTGCCCCTTTGTTTCTACTCCTCTACTGTTCCTCTTCTTTCCTTCTGCCTTTCCCTCCTTTTCTTCAAAGCACAATAACACCCAGATTTTGTTGTTTCTCCCCGGTGAGGAGATGACGCTGTTAACGCCCCCTTGCTGGATAACGAACACAAACAACAGGCTGACGGTTTATGAGGGCACTTCAAGGTAAAAAGTAAACATCTAATTAAGAGGAGAATCAAATAGCTCCTAACTGCTTCTGTGTGGCAGTACATTTTACATTACAGTACTTAAGTAGTGAGGCCCCCCTTGATGAGAACAAAACACTGCCTATGATAATGAATGTTTGATTATAATTAAGAATATAATCATATGGAAAGGTAGAGAAGAAAACTGTCCGAGGAGTCAAATATGTCTTCTTTTTCTTTCTATGAAACACACGAGCAAGAGCTGCCAAATGTGCGAGATTTGACAGCAGCAGCACAGAAAGAGAGAAATAGGGGTGAATCTCTACAGATTTGGCCTGTGTTTAGTTGGGGCATTCTACCAAGTGGCAGTCGCTAGCCTGGGCGGCCTTTGGCCTGCTGTCCCCACCAATCACATTCCAGCCCCAACTACGCCAGCGTGGACCCACAGCAACCCTCCAGCCTGGTGCCAAACGCCTGCGCACACACAAACACACACCGGCAACCACAGCTCATGCAAACACTGCAGCCAACTCCATTTTCAAACATGGATAACAACTGAATTAACACTCTGTGATCCTCTGCCAAAGCAGAAGGATGCTCCTTTATATATTCAAACACACACTTGCACGCACGTTAACGCAAACAAGCGCACTTATCCACAAGCACACACACACACACGTCACACAAGGGGCTGTTTGGGTGGAGTTATCTGTGTGTAGATTTTAAATGCATCACCCCCTTATGTCCCTTATGTCTCTCCCACGTTTTCTCTGTGGCTCTGTTTCGCTCTCACTCTGTCCTTTTGGTTGGTGCAAAGATAGAGGGAAATTACTTTATCATGCTGGTGTTGTTAGCGTTAAAGCTATTTAGATGGTGGCACCTCTGTTTGATGCTTCAGCGTTTGGAATGCAGAAATTGGGTTGAAAACAAGGGCAAGTCAGAGTGGAGAGGGGTAAGGTGGGGTGAATGAGGGAAGGCAAAGCAAGGCCAGTTTTATAATGTAGCTGGGTCATCTTTTGTTCTCTGTCCTGAAGCTCAAATCACTCAATCTAAATGCAGCAATAATAATGATCAAACATACACCTCCTTCTTATGCTGTGCTCTCACTCTTCTCTTCTTCTCCTCCTCCACATCTTATCCCTCTCCTGTTATTTGCTCTATCCAGGGCAAAAACTGAAATCCTCCCATCATATCACAGTTGTAATCTGACCACTTCTTTACCTCCCTAATTCCTCATTATTTATTTTGTTATTCTTTTTGTCCTAAAGCCATGTTTTCTTTGTTTTTATATAACAAGCGCACTGGCACGGGCTGCAAATGTTGCACAAAAATATGCAGACAAGTAAAGATTTTCCATATGAGCAAACGCAGGCAGACACACAAGATCTGAGACTACTACAACACACCCATTGTCACAGCTATGGGCATTTAAAGATGTTTCTCTCTGTTGAAAATCACAGTAGGAAAAAAATGGCAACTGGCTAAAAAA
>VUQI01012881.1:31639-42645 GCA_015106735.1 Paratilapia polleni
AATTTAAAAAGGTTTGTGATAGGCTACAGCTAAGATAGGCTGTGAATATCGCACTTGAAGTTAATCAAGGTCAAATAGTCTGAGGAAGAATAAAATGTGCAGTTTGGGAAGTGAACATGAATATTCTTCCTTCTTTTGAACACAGAGTGGTGTTATATTTATGTCCGCTCATTGCCTGAAATTCATTGGCATACTAAAATTGCTACAGGAGGAAAAAAAAAAAATACATAAATAAAACTTTAATTAGGAGATCCTAATCATTTGGCATTGTGGACTCCATTTAAAATATTACTTCTAGTAAGTATCAAACTTAAATACACCTCTAAGCTTTTAAATATTAATTTTCAATGGTTAAAAAAAATACTGCAATTTTAAACTACAATCAAACCATTTATCTTGGAATGTTCTTACAATATGTTTTATAAGTAAGCATGGCAACTGTATAAATGGATTTTTAGAAATTTCAGGTCCAAAAATTTTATTTCCTCCATGACAAAAATGGCACTAAGTGAAATAATTCAAAATCAGCTCTCTGTCTGGTGGCACAAATCTCGCACATACAGAGATGTGCATACCCTCTCACACATGTCACTGGCAGATTTTGCAGCATGTGTGCTGATCGCCATATGCCAACTAAAAGAGAGGACTGATGTCTTCACTATCTCTGTATTAGACACCCACACATTACACCATCTCATTGAGCGCTAATATTTTTCCTCCATTTCACAAAGCTCTTTTATAGGCACTTATATGTATACACAGAAACATTCTGCACCTCCAAAACAACTAACACCCATCAAGAAAGTAAGAATTTGTGACCACCTCAGTATTTGTACTTTGTCCACTCTTAAGGTGCACCTTGAACCACAAAACACGTCGCTGTATACAATATAGGTGTGTGTATATGTGTAAGCAGACATTAGATTCATGCGAGGACAGATAGAAATTGTAATAAAAATTCTCCTGACTGTGAAAAGTCTCTAATTATAAACAGGCCTATGTTTTTTTTTATTCAACTCAAGCTGACAAACTGACAAGAACAATTGTCTTCCCTTCCCTCTGGAGACATTATACTTTGATAAAGAGAGTGTTCTTCCTGTATGAGAGCAGAACATAAAGTGTCATAATACCATTCCTCAACAATGAATGATCTGACAAGACTTCTACAGGAGGTTTTATGAGATGGAGGGAACTTGTTTTGTTGCTTTATTAATTTATATGTTAATTCCACATTGATACAATACAGCAGGGTGGAGAACCTACTGGGTTTCTGCCAAAAACGTTTTTTTTTTTTTGGGCCCAGCTCCTGCGACCAGTCCGGGGTGGCGGTGGTGCTACCATGCCACCATGTTTAGTGAAACATGGTAGCAAAGGACAATGTTTTTACAGATTAACCGTGATATACTCCAACAATCAGACTGCCAAAGGAGCAGAGAGACAGGTAAGAAAGCAGTTGGATAGTTTTTCCATTAGCAGTGTCTAACAGACTGCTATCCAGCTATCTCCTCCTTCTGCTTCTATTCACTTTTTTCTTCTTCTCATTTCATCCCACCTGCATGCATTCACTCCAGGAATGCTTGTGTTTGCCTTTATTCTACCCTCCCAAATCTTTTTTTTTCTTTATACAGAGATTAAAGGTACTTCAAGATTAAGGAGCCTTGTAAGCTTACTAACCAAAACACACTTTTAGATTCACAGCCCACACTTAAAGCATCCAACCTGCATTTCCTGCACACATTCACGCTCACACACACAATTCACCACTAAACATGTCGACATATGCCAGCAGGGGCAGAGCAGGGTGGATAACCGTTACAAAACTAACACTGCTTAATGGTTTTCTATTCTCTGCTGTTTCAGTCAGGAGTCTCCTTTAGTGGTGTGCTTACTCTTTCCTCTGTAAAACAGTCCCTTCTCCTTTCTCCTTGCCTCCCCCCCTCATCCTCCTCCTGCTCTTGAGAGAGGTCCTGTCCCGGGCCATCAGAATTGTGGTCGACCTTTAACCCTTGCTCACTAATTACAGCACCATGGCGACACTTCAAGTACTTTGTCGCGCCTAATACCACAAAAAGTGAGTGCATGTGAGCACACAAAGAGCACACACAAGGAAACACACACACTTGTCAGGCCTAGATTCCATAATGCATCAGCAAAAACACACAGTACACACACACTTAGACATACACACACACACACACACAGAAGCAGAAAACAGTCACTTGCACATTCAGCTACACAAACACATTGTTCCAGCTTGCTTCCTCTACAAAGTTATTTAATTGGGGCCCCAATTCAATCCTGAATGGCAGGGATCCCTGTGACCCAGCCATTATAAAAGAGAGCCCCCGCCCCTCCCACCTCCGTCTCTTCCTCCTCATCACTCCCACTTAACCACCAAATCCCACTCTTCTCCCTTCACCTTTCTGATTCTTTCTTCTCATTTTTGTTTACAGAAGGCAGAGAAGACAATAGAGAAGCAGAACTTTTTTCTCTCTTTGGTCTAACAGCTAACAGCCCTTCCCCTCCTTCTGTGCCCACAGTACACTATACCCCTTGTTGTCAGGAGACAGACATTTTGACAGTTCTGGGCTCTGTCTCCTGCCCTTAGCCCTGCTCTGAACCCAAGATATAAATGAAATTCTGCACTCCGCTCCTTCTAAGAATATGGAAGCATGTTTTTATGGCCACTTCTAGTGGAGTTAAAAATAATGCAAGGTCAGATACAAACATGTCTTTAGTAAAATCCAAATATAAAACAAATATCTAAAATATGTAGATGTTTTATAGGTATATTTATACCCTTTCACCTTTTTTCTTACATACCAATAATGAAGAAGGAATCAAGAAAACATTAAGTTGTTTGAGAAAAACTGTAAAAGGGGCCAGTTTAAAGAGTTATTTATAGTATATAATGTACTAAATCTAATAAGACTTCCGTTAAAAAAAAAGGCACATTTACCATTCTACACAATGGGGAATTATGGGAATACATCCTTCAAGCCTGCTCCTTAATCAAGTTCACTGACTACAATAACAATACCAAAATTACATTAGATCTGAGGTAACACAGGAGAAAAGGATAGCTGATTATGACAATTCTGACAGTAGACACAAGAACCAGAACTGCATTAGTGAAATCTTTGAAATCGGAGTATAGTAGTCTAAGAGAATCATCCTTACAAGAATGCGCAATAGTCTAACCTTTGAACTTTGGACCTGCTAAGGGAACAAGAGGCATCTGGCATCATGGCCAGAGCCTTTGGGTTAAATAGGAAAACAATGAACCCACTGCCCTGTGGTCACCCACTCAGAGGGATAGACTTTGGGACTTGGTGCACTAGCCAGGCAGGAGGCAAAGACCAGGACCTAGCACCTGACTCCAGGCATCACAGATTGTTCCTAGGTATGTTGAATGTCACCTCTCTGGCAGGTAAGGAACCAGAACTAGTGTGGAGGTGGAGTGGTACAAACCCAATATAGTTGGGCTCACCAAAACTCCCATGACAACTTCTGGAATCAATCTTCTAGAGAGGGGCTAGACTTTCCTCTTTTCTGGAGTTGGCCAAGGTGACAGGTACTGGGGCAGGTGTGGGGACACTCTCTAGCCCGGAGGTAACATTTCTGTGTTATAGTTATCACCCTCTGTCTCATCTAGCCTGGGAACACCTCAGGATCCCCCAACAGGAACTGTAAAATGTTGCTGAAGAAAGGGACGTCTGAAATACGCAGCTTAGTCTGTTCCAGCAGCGACCCGACTTGAGATAAGTGGGAGAAAATGGATGTATTGACAAATGAATGGATCGACTGATAGATGGATGGAAAACAACAAAAACAGGCTCAGAAAAAAATGATTTACTAGTTGCATGCCTTCATCTGTGTTTATTTGTCTGAGGTTCTGCTCGTCTCCTTTCTCACTCTCTGTTTGAAAAGCATACAGAGTGTCACAGTCAGGATGATGCACAATGTTCAGGGGCTCAAGAGAAACTGCCTTGATGCATTTGTGTTTGTTTTGCATGCGTGTGTGTGTGTATGTATGTGTGCGCACGCATGTGTGCATGTGCTATCAGTGTCTAACAGGTTGAAGACTCTGGCTGCTCTTCTCTGGAAGAGTTTGGGAAACAAATGACATTTCCTCTCCAAAGGGAGGCAGGAGGCAGATTGATACTGCAGCCTGTTTGAAGAGCTGAAGACACAATTATACAGCAAAGAAGAGAAGGTGATGTGTATGCACTATGGAAGGGTGGAGGAGTAAATGGGGGATGAAAAACCCTACCATGGAGATCAATGCAATGGGGAAACAATACAGAGGCAGGAAAAAAAGAGAGAGATGTACAAAGCAAAAAGCACAAATTTTACAGTGAGACAGAAAAATTACCAGTGGTTATTACTGGTGAAAAAGATAATGGGGATGGGACTGAATTTGACTCAAAGCTATGTTCTGTAGGATCAGTTATGGATGCTGCACACTCCATTGCTCGCTCTCTCTTTCTAGCTCCCTCTTTCGCGCACACATTCAGGCAGGATTGTTAAGCTGGGAATTCCTCTCAATGCTGTGCACTCTTGTGTGTGGACGGCACAGCATTCATTAAGTATGCCCCACTCACACCTTTCTCTTTACGTGGGTCAGTGCTACATGCATGTACTCGTACACATCTGCATAGGCAGATCTGTGTGCACACATAAATGCAAATAGGGATACATGCATGCTAAGTGGCCCACAGACATCTAAGCCTTTAGTCAAATGCCAGAAATGCTGCATCAGGGGCTAAAGCAGTCTCTCTGCATCTCCCTCTTTTTCCCCGTCTCTCACACACAAAGACACACACCTGACTCACAGGCATTATGCTTCCTGAAAAAAACCATGGCATCCAGCAACTGTGCTAACATGCCGGTCCCCCTCCTTTTCATTTTCAGATAAAAAGATATCAGGGAAGGGGAGAGTGTAAAGATAGAGAGGATACCACATAGATAGAGGGGTAAAGTCATGCACAACATTTTTTAACAAAAAAATGACTGATTGCTGAATGATTCTTCTTTTAAAGATAGCAAGGAAAGAGTAGACAGGACAAAGCAAGGAAAGGCCACAGCCCTCATTTTTCTTTTACCCCACCCATCCTTGCTTTTTATCCTTTGCTCCCTTTGCCTCCAATAACAGGAATATTGCTCTCACGCGCCTCTCTTTTATCTTTTGTTTGAGCATATCTGTCTTCTCCAAGCCTATATCCTGTGCTATCCATTTTTCTGTCTTATCTGTGCAAATTCATGTTGTGCTGCTGTTCTCTTTATGTGCCTTGCATCGCATCTCTCCACGCTCTCTCTTCTTCTCAGTTTGACCCCACCTCTCAATGTTACTGAATGTCCTCTTTCTCCTTCTCTATTGTGCTGACGGCAGCGCCAAAAGAGGCACACTGTGTGTATACGTGTGTGTGTATATGTGTGTGTGTGTGTGTGTGTGTGTGTGTCTGCGTGTCTCTGTTAGATGCTTCTCTGACCCTCTAATCAGTGAGAGGAGAAACAGAGGAGGACTTGTGCTGCCCAGCAGGGTCAGAGGGCGTGTAGAGTCAGCCATTACCCTCTTTCACAGAGACACACACACACAACTCCTGGGCTTTACGCCCAGCGAGGCATCTGCCTCTGAACAGACAATCTTGTGTACAACACCACAGCAAGAAATGCACAAACACATACACATACACACACACACACACACACACACACAGGAATAGATAGGAAAGACCGAGCTACTCTGTATCTGTGCACTCTTTGACTGCTCCAACTCCAGGTCACCTTATCAGCTGTGTCTCATCCATCACAGGCACAACTCTCACTCTCCACACACTCACGTATACACACACCTCTTAGGAGGCAATTTTAGTATGTGTCGACATGGCTCCAGTTCCTCCAGCTGACTGCCTCGGAGTACAGGGTAAACATGCTGTGTAAACAACATCTAATATGACTCATCCACTTGTGAAGGAATCACTCATGATGTATGCACACACACAAAGACGCAGATAGTTATGAGAAAATTATTTATTTCCACAACCTTCTAATGAGTTAATGAATGAATGAATGAATGAATGAATGGACTAAAGATTCCAAAGTTATCATTATTTTATAGCAGCTGAAATTCCTACAGCCTCAAATGTCAAACAGGCTATTGTAGGTCAGCGGACACACTCTCATGTCAGTGTGCAGTTTAGACACATACACAGAATAGGTTATTAGCTACAAGCTTGGTTGTTAAGATTCAGCTACGCATTGTATGTGTGCATTTGCACAGACACGGATACCTTCTAATTAGTGTTAATAACATACAAATAGAATGCTAGAATTTCACTTACCAAAACTGGAGCACAGACCTCTTGGATGGGCTGTCAGTAAAGTTAATAAAGCACCAACCCATATTTGTCATGGTGCATGGCAACAAACTGCCCCAAGACCACAAACCTGGTGGACAGGTTCACTTCAGTGACCTGAATGATCTAAGACAAACACCCGCTAGTGGCTATTACCACCTGTGCCAGTGCCGACCTGTCCCTCATAGAGGCCATACTCCTAACTATGCAAATTGTAAACCTTAATACAATTTAAAACATTAACTACAAAGACAAAAGAAACAGGCTGTAAACAGGTTTATTTGTTTTGTAAAGTTGGTCATTTTAATGTGGTAGTCTATGGGGATCTGCTCACCTTTGGAGCCAGCCTCAAGTGGCCATTCCAGCAACTGTGGTTTTATCACTTCTGCGCTGGGTTAATTTTTCAGCGCTGAAGGACGGCGAATGGTTAAAACAGGGCTTAATATGGTTAAAAAGTAAAACTTTTTAAACCTATTTTAGATCCTCTTTACACAATTAAAATTTCCATCTGCACATTTCTAAAATTAAAAAAAACAAAAAACAAAAACATACATTACTTTGCTTGAGAATTATTTATTCCATTAATCCCCATTTAATGGATCCCCATTTCTCCTGCTTTAGATTAGTGTACATCAACATCTACTCTGAGCTGGCTATTTAACCATGACAACATGGCTCTCTAGTTTCAGTGTGAAGGGCTTTGACCTAAAACTGTATGGCTAAGAAGAATCCTGGATTTTCAACCAATTAATTACTTTGAACTTCACAGTTTTCTTTAGAGCAATAAGCTGGCAGGAGTTGAATGATTTCAATTATGGTTGTTGCGGTCGTCATAATTGCCACCATCATTGTCGTCATCATCATACTACAGCATGTACTTTCATCACCCATATGGTCATGTTGGAAATACAGTCATTGCCTTCGTTTGCTGTTTAATCCTTTCATCTCTCCTGTCCTCTGCTCTGCACTGTTGTCCTTCTCCTTCACCTCTTCTCTTTCCAACACCCCCTCTTTCAAAATCATTCTGCTCTCCTGCTCCTTGTGACGATCCCACACTGTTCCCTATAGACTGAAAGAAAGGCCGGCTTAACATTGTAGCAGCTTGGCAACCAGGCACTAAAACAGGGGGGTGTTAAAAAAAAAAAAAAAAGAAAGAAAGAAAGAAAAAAAATCCTGTGTTTTCCCTTGAGCCTCTTCTTCCCTCCATCTCTGACCCTCGTTTTTCTATCCTCTCTGTCTCTCTGATTCTCTTCTCTAAGCTGGCTGATGGTGGTGGGGTCGGGGACCCTGGCTGAGTGGAACTCATTACAGACTCCCTTCATTTCCATTCTGAGTGGGGCCTGTAGAGAGAGTGCGCACCAGGGCATTGAGGTGCACTCGCACAGGGAACAGGGCGAACACATTGAGCAAGACACCACTTATGAAGAGTGACGGCCAACAGAAACAGCCTTTAATACCCCACAGAGGAATAAGAAGAAGAGGGTGGGGTGGGAGAGGGGCAGGCTAGCACGCCAACCACTGAGAGAAGGAAGAAGAGAGGGAGAGGCGGCAAGGAGAGAAACGGCAGAGGAAGAAAATAGGAGGACAAGGCAGAGAGCAGGGCAAGCTGTGGGGCAGACACAACAAGAAGGCTTATTTAATAAACATGAGCTGGAGCCCAGTGCAATCGAGTGCTACAACGGAAAGCTTATGCAGATGAGAGGTGACCTAATGACTAAATGGAGTGGATGGAGAAAAGAAAAGAAAAGAGAGGAGGGAGAGATTAAAGAGGAAATGGAAGGCAGAGGCGAGGGAGTAGTGTTTAAGTGTCTGTGATGGAGTGTAAACAGAGGAGTTTCTCTGGTGTGCAGAGAAAGACTTTGTTAAACACAGAGGAGGAGGACAACTGAAGACAACACAGCTTTGCCCATCATGCAGCTGTGCAGGTTAACATCAGACAATCAAGGGTATAATGAGGGTGCAGCTGGTATGGCCTTGTATAACCTCATCAGCAGAGGATATGTTTAGATGAAAAGCCTATTCTGCCTAAGTGTTGTTTTCATGGTAGTATTTTGTTTTTTTCAGCATTTTGTGTACTAAAATGTTGGTGATGAGGTGTGAAGCAGCACATCCTCTGTTGTTTGTTAAATCACCTCATCAGCCACAATCAACAAATAACAGGCAAATTTATTAAAATTAAAAAGCAGTATTTGTGCATTACAGAGTTCCATTACAGATGAGGGGCCCCAAGCTTTAAACAAGGAATGCTTTAAAGGCATATGCAAAGGAGAGTTTTTTGATGGTGTGTGTGCAGGAGATGGGTCTGGGCTTTTGGAGGGGGAAAAAAGCTGTTTACCTGGAACAGAGGATTATCGGACAACTCCCTGTGGCATGTTGAAAGCTGTGGGGGTCTGGAAGGGCTGGGCCTTAAATCAGTTTAGGAAACAGTCACACCTCTCTAAGTCCCCCACCACCACTGTCTCCTCTTTTTCACTGTCTGCCTTTCTCACGCACATACACACTCTTCATCACCCCCAAAAATATTTATCCCTTCTCCACTGCCTTTTTTGCAAAATGTTTAAGTCGCAGCTGGCTTTCTGAACTTAATCCACCAGACACTATTCCATTTTTCCCTGCAGAAGTAATTCTTTTGCTCTTTTCCCAAATTGCAAAAAAAAAAGATAATTCAAAATTGCAGTTTTGAATTCTATATTGTCTAAACATGCATAAATGCTGGTTTTTAATAAATAGAAACAAAAAATGATCTTAAATGGCAATTTACCAGGTAACTGCTATTATCGGAATTTTGTTTCTGCCCGGTTCTACCACTAATTGGAAACAAGAGCTTCCAGAAATACAGGGAAAAGATCTGTCCAGGGTAAAACAGTATCCACGTGAAGTCACCAACCGGGCTTTGTCTTAATAACATTGGTGACAGCTTTGCCCTGCATAGTATATTGAGATACCACAAAAAATGCTGCAGTGAGATCCGAGAGAGGAGAGCTGTGGGTGGACGCCAAATAGAACACTCCGACTATAAACTGGGACAGTGTGTTGGCAGCAAAAAGTCTGCATGTGTGTGTAAGCATGTATAACAATTGTTTCTGTTCCCGTGTTATAAAATGTTTGCATTCCTCACTTTGTTTTCTTCCCATCCAAAGAGTGTAGGTGGAGGATACTTTGAGTGCGTGCGTCTATTTGTGTATTCTCACCATTGATGTGAGCTGGCATGTGTGTGTCTCTCAGTGTGAGTGGGAGTAAGACTGTATGTGCCACACTGAGTTTAATTAGCCTGCATGGTGCTAGCGGGGCTGTGGTCAGACAGGGCTATGGAGCAGTGAATGGGAGCAGGTGGCCTCTGCTACTTGAGGGAGTCAGGGTCCAGCTTCCCGAGTGCCCCGCCACCACCACCCCACCCACCCACACAGCCCTGGCCTTGACTGATGGGGACAGAGGGCTTACCTGCATGCCTCACTGAGTCTCTCTAATCGGTAACATGCTGCCTTTTGCCTGCCTGGCCTATTCGCCCCACAATAGGGATGGTGAAGCCTTAAAAGACATGGAATCTCCTCCGCTAAAGTAACTCAAACATGAAAACAGGGCTCTGCTATACTGCTACAGCAGGAAGTCTGGAGAAAGACCAGGTCAAGAGCTGACAGAAATATTATATCTCAGAGAGACAAAAAGAGAGAGAAGGACATAGGATAGCGAATGCCAAGTGGCAGCAGTGGCATGTCTCTGCCACCTGTCCTGGGGAATATGAACCCCTCTCACTCCTCCTGTTCTCTCAATGTGGGATGACACTGGCTCCCTGTCTGCCTGTTTGGCTAACTGACTGTCAGCCTGTCCATCTATCCGTCTGACCGTCTGTCAGCCTCACTCCTAGTCAGTTAGTCAGACAGTCTCCCTATTCGTTAGCCTGTCTGTTAGCCCATTAGTCTTGCCTCTGGCTGCTACCTGCTAAAACAGCTTGTAAGCACCACCTGTATTCATCCCTTCTCCACTTTAATGTCCACCTCTATCCTTCTATTTGTATCAATTTTTCTGCCTCTTCTCATTATCCTCTTGGTGTTTTGCCATCATCTTTGCCACCTCCCTCACTGTCTCCTTATTTCTTTCCTATTCCTTTGTTTCTTCCTTTAATTTTTTCCCCCTTACCCCCTGGCCACAGTTCAACCAAGCCAAGCACACTAATAAGCTTTAGCTATGCACAAGCTATCATGGCAACTGGTCATTTCAATTACTGCAACCACACGTGAACACCCTGACACACATACACACACATACATACACTAATATGTCCATGCACAGCATGACAGAAAACATTACCTCTAAAACACAAAGATGCAAGAGCTTGTTTCATTCTCTGCCAGCTACATTAAACTTCAAACAGGTCTTCCTCATTCTTAATATGCAGTCTGCACTCTGCAGTCTCAGGAAGCGACTTTTACAAAACACTGTGACTAGACTGAACAAACACTATGAAGACAGAGGTTATGCTGGGGTTAACATTTCCTGACACCTAGCTTGGCAGTATCTAGGAGGGGCACTGCTAGCGTAGCCTAAAGACTCGGCTGGTGTGGGGAGTACAGACTTGTGTTTGAAAATGCACAAAGACACAGGAGAATGCATTCACAAGCACAAATGTGCATAAACAATCAGTCAAAT
>VUQI01012884.1:2881-18882 GCA_015106735.1 Paratilapia polleni
TTTTTTTAAGCTTCTTTAAAGCTTCTTAGCATGAAAATGTCCATTCATTTGTTGCAGTTGTACTAAATCAAATTACTTCACACATATGTGGCCATGGCCATCCAGTTTACCAGGAACACATCAATAACACAGGACAACAAAACAAGTGTTTTTGTGATCATCAGAAATTACAACACACTTTTCTAAATCAGTTTTCCACACTGATTTCAGATCTGTTTTCACTTTGTTCCAGTCACATCAACGTTTTGAGTTATGAGCAATCTTAATTTAGAGTGTACATGCAGGTGGTAATCGTACAAGTACACTGTAACATAAGCACCAATCAAGTAAATGTTTCAATATCATCAGTGCGAGGTCAAATAGGCACAGACATACTGAACGGTGTCATTCAGCGACAACTGTTTCTTCAAAAACACTTATAGTATGATTTCCTTGGGCTAATTATACCAAATATCATGCAATATATAATTACCTTCATCACAAAAAATAGACATGCTAGAGAAAAACTAAACACATATTTGAAATCAGGATGTGAAACACTACAAAACCCACATTAATTGCTGACCTGTGTAATTGCTTCATATACTAGAAAAAAAAGAAGAGCCAAGAACAAAAACAGACCAGAGAGAAGAGACTACTTGGCTTTGAGTTCTCTTGTATAAAGAAATCCTTCTCACTTTTTACCCCCCTGCTATTGGGTGAGTTTCACATGGACTGTTTTTGACTCTCTTTCAGTCCCACGATGCACAAGAGTGCATTCTGGAGGTCCAATGAATAAAAATGCCATGTCAACTAGGAAAGAAGAAAGAAAATCTCCACCCAGAGCTGTCAGTGATTTTCTCTTCTTGCCTTTACTATGGAAAGCTAGTAAAAAGTTCACCTTCCTCCCATAAATTGGCTGGAAGATTTATTTCTCGCCTGACATTCTCTCTGGAGATGCCACCAGGAACCTGGGCATCGGCTCTTTGGAGAGAGATGACAAGGCTATTGTTAGGTGTAGCTGAAAGCTATTCTCTTGTCTCATCCCCTCTGCCCCTTTTCTATTTCTTTTCCTTCTCATTCTCTTTCCTTATAAAACCTGTCAAAAAGCAACAGCAGCCACTTAAAAGATAAAGGCCAATGCACACATCTGTCTCTTTCACCTTATTAATTTCAATATCATTCTGCTTTATCAAATTCAAAAACCTTTGAGACAATCCAGCCAAGACACTGGTGTCCATTATGACAGATGGTAAGTGTGACACTCCCTAAGGTTTAAACTAATCTGAATAGTGATTATCTCACTCTACCTAGCACCAGCCTCCTACTTTCTGATCACTAATAAAAATGATATTTAGATCAAATATAAGAGAGAGAACCAAGAATATGTAGTAATCCCTTTATTTTGTAGGAATGCAGAGACATAAGAGCCAGGCATTCACAGACTGAGCCATTATTGTACTCAGGAATCTGGCTAACCGGGTCAAACTGAGATTGTTACTCCTCCAGGGCAGCTGAGGCCTCTGGGAAGACAGTGCGGGTGTCAAGGCAACTGGGAGTCATGCGGATGTCGGCACGGCCAGATTAGGAGAGTATGACAGGGCAGACCCCTAATCCATCATCTGGGAGATTACAGTAACATGACACAGCGCACCACCAAATCCCTTTAATCATCCAAATGTTCCATTCTCAGCCAATGGCAGTGTTGGAAGAACAATAAGGGCTCAGGGGAGAGAAGCTGTCGCAGAATATTTTCTCCAGGGCCTTGCTGGCTTGCCTTATGACACTCACAAGCAGCTTAGTTTTCAGTAATGTGGAAGAGCTTCTCTGGATGGGCCAAGTCAATTAAGGCAGACCAGTGTTTTTATAAGCAGGAATGTTAAAAAGACAGTAGATATAAGGTTGAGCAGACGATGCTTGTCTTAGATGTCCTGTGGGCTCTTGCAAATCCCTCTGTTGTAGGAAAGGGCAATTAGTCTGATGAAGTGGATGTGTCATCTGAGTCAATCTTATTACACCCTAAGAAAACAGACTGTCTCAATCATTTTTCTTCAAGAAAAGATATGGTTTGTGTGTTACTTCAAAGCAAGGGACTGTGTTCCAAATGATGTGAAAGGAAACTAAAGAAAATAAAGAAGCAAACATAGCTGACAAAATATTGTAGGTATTTCAGGAAAAAAAATACTAAGTTAAAGTTTTAATACCAAAAAGATATGGTAGCAATGTATGCATTATTATATTTTCCTTTTTTTTTTTTTAAATTGGAAAATATGTAGTTGTCTGGTTTCATTTCCATGACCGACTTTTGCTTGTTATTTATTTATTTATTAGAAGATACATCCATAATCACTGGTGTTTTTAGGTTTAAACAAGTTTGGCTATGTTTATGTTGGTGTGATTTATTACATCTAAACACGTAAGCACACGGGTTTCCCTGTGAACTAAATGTAAGTGCTGTGTGCCTAAAGATGAGCACAGAAATCTTTTGGCATTCTTTAGTTGCTGTGAGCAGAACTTTTGTTTGTTTATATACTTCTGCCAGCAACTAATCTTAATTTAACTGTGTCCCAATATACCTGTTGGAGAAAATGTGACTTTGTACTGAACTATGACAACCTAACCAGTGCCTTGGCCATGCATCTAGCAAAGACACTGAGCTGGAACTGGTTTAATGCCACTTTTCACTGTATGGGGCTCCAGAGAACCCCACAGAAATGAACTTTGTCATGATCTATGCCACACTGCGCTCACTAGCTACAGAAAGAAAATGATAGTAATAATACTGAATGAACTAGGATCATTATTAATTAAAAATATTGTGTATTTTTGTGACTATCTCACTTTATTCATGTGATAAATTAAATAAATGTGCACTGCTGCTCTGTCTGTAGGATCTTAGTGTGAAAAAAATATGCAACACACGTGCATTATCATGTACTTCACTCTTATTCTTTCTCTAAGATACAACTTATATGCCTCTACGAATACTTCTAAATACAAGGCAAGAAACACTAAGAAAAAAATATATTTTCAAATCTATGTTTTAGATTTATTTCTGAATCTGTATACTGATTAGTAATGAACTCTAGCCTCAGTTGTTCATAAGTTCAAGGTTATCTGTAATCCAACCCCCACAATCCACTCAGCTCTGTTACGAATGATATGAATCATGCATTTGTAAAGCTGTGCTGTGCTGAACATGTCATAAGGTTAGCCATGTTCTAATGTAGTGATCATTTGTCATGAGATTTAACAAGATTGTGCCTTTATTCTGCATCCATATGATCACACATCTTCTTTTTTTTTTTTTTTACCCTTACATACAGTACAGGTCAAAGTTGACCCATTTTGACATTTGACAGCAGTACAAATACACGAAATATCATTCTTTTAGCCTGAATTTTGACGACTTTTCCTAAAATGCACAAAAATCAAAATATCTTAAAATGTCATACCATTGTACAGGTGCTACAAATTTTTGTACATTGAGGCTGTTCAGGGTCAAACTTAACCTGTATCTACTGAGATGGATTTTTTATTCAATAGTGTGGGTCTAATCAAGGAAAATTGTGGTTTTAGGGAAACTTGAAACAGTGAAAGTGTACATGCCATATATTTGTGTATTTTTTATGGGACAGTGGTGACAAGGGGGGACCTTGAACTGTTAAGAGAACTGTGTTTTTTCCCACCACATTTGTCCAGGTTCCTGCAGAGACAGGCACCTGCTGGTCTTTGAAATAGTAAAACAGCACAGGAGTGATCATATACATAAAGATTAGAGATCGTACAGAGGTCAGAGAGTGCCTTGATGCAAACATGAGACCTGCACCTGCAAGCACAAGCACCTGCAATGTAACTAAATGATCTAAAAAGAAGCAAATCATAATTTATTCTGAGCTAAAGACACCTGAGCTGCCATTTCAGTCAGTCAGTGTGGGAAGCACATGTGCAAGTCCCACACATACAAGGTTTAAAGTTAAAGTTTTAATTAATGCTGAATTAATATTGATGGTCATAAATGGTATTCGTGAGGATTTTTTTTAATCATATATCAGTGAGGACAGTGGGCATTTTTTTCACACAACATTACTTTCTACAATTTCCCAAGAGAGATGATATCCTCAGCTGCATAATTACCCAAATGACACATCTATGTCATATCACTATGCTTGTAATAAATGTAATGGAAGTATAAGATATTTAGTGGAACCAATACCAGATAAGTTTGCTAAGTTTTTTTTTTTCTTTAGCTGTTGTTGTTTTGTTTGTTTGTTTGTTTTAATTTCTTTTATATGACAAATTAATGGTTAAAGCTAAAATTAAGTTAAAGCTTATGGCTAATTACCACAGATTTCATATCTGTCTGCTTATGATAGGACTATACCCACAAAATTAACTGGTGCAATCTGAGGAACAAGGTGTGAAAGAATCTATGACAAAACTAGTAAAACATTACTCAGTCTGTGATAGAGTGGAATCTTTGAAATAATTTAGAGTTTGGTAAACAGCAGTATATATTGTGATATGTGATTGTATTTTCTTTTTTGCTTCAATTTGGAGCTAACCAGAAACATTTTATTAAGGTTGGGTTTCAGGCTGAGTACATCAAAACTGAGCAGAAGGGAAAAAAAAATCAGTTTGGCTTGGTCTTGAAGCACAAATGTTGGTAAAGGTTATTAAGGAAGAACAAAGTCGGTGGCAATGAAGCACACTGACCTGCTGAGAGAACTGTGCATGAACATCTGAGATAACAGCATCCGAGGTCGTCTTGGATGGATTTCAAAGCCAACTACAACACATCACCATTTACCTTCCTTCTTCTCCACGTGTTTGTGCAAGAGAATGTGGTTATGTAGGCACATGTGAGAGAGAGTGGGTGTGTGAGGGACAGAGAGGAGAAAGAGAGATGGAGACAGAAGGAGCAAAAAAGTGAAAAGAGAGAGAACATTAAAGAAAGGAACAAATATGTGTATACCTGAGTAACTGCTGCAAGAGAGGAATGACAGCTATAGATATAATACGGTATATATATGTATATATGTATATATATAATGTTAGTGTCTATATAAATGGCCTGATGGTAGTTTAAGTAATGGAGAATAGCTTGTGTGGGCCCTGCAGTGCCATGTGACAGGGGAGAATCTGCACACCTGTGCTCTCATCTGCTCCTCCGTGGGAGGACTGATATTAAGTCATTACTGCAGGCGCTGCCAGCACACTCCGATTGCGCACATGGCTGCCAGGCTGAGTGTGCTGCCATTGGATCGTGTAGGCTGTCTTTTTCATTAGCCCAGCCTCCTGAACAAACAATAAAGAAAACAAAACTGCTGACCACTAAATGTGCAGGCAATTTTTTTTACCTTTTGGTAAAGGAGTTGCCAAAAAACAGTACCCATGTTATGCCTTTATGTTTTAATTCCATTTATTTGCATTATTAGGAAAACAACAGGGACCCAAGTAAGGTGGATGGACTTTCAAAAACAGACAAACAGTGGCTCTAAAATGGGCACAGAGCAGCTTCCTACATCCAGGAACCGGATGTAACTAAAACTGTATGTATTCAGTACTGTGAGTTGTGCCTACAAAAGTAGAATCATGATTTGCTGATCTATGAGAGAAACACAAGTCACCTAGCATAGCCATAAAGGCAAAACCACCCACTTAGTGTGAATGAAGAAAGAAAAAAAAATCCTGCTCTCAACCAATGTGTTGTATGTTAACGACCCCAAACACTGCACTGGAAGGCACATACACCACTGAAAAAAACACTGTAACACAGCAAGTACTAGCTGCCCTTAGGCTAACGATTTCAAGGATCATGATGACACCATGATGCCATACCTCCTCTTTCGCAGACAGATTATACAACCAGCCACTGAAAAGAAATCACTTTAGGGATTTTGTTTCAAAAATGTTTCACAGCAGGAAAAGATTTTGGGGAAAGGAGTTTTGTGAGCAACAACATACATTTATAAAGAAGATTTAAAAGACGGCATAGATTCAGACACCTCTATAAAATGCTTTTGATTTTGCTCCGAGACCTCCCTTTAGAGATGTATTCCTTATGTTTACAATAATTGTGCTTCCTGTTTCCAGGATTCAACCTCTGGCCATACATTGGTTTATTCATGAGATGGACAGGGGTTTGGAGGAGATGAAAGAGAGAACATGACACATGAAATAGAGGAAGAATTCCTAATAGAGATCATAAAAAGTAAACACAGTCTCTTGCAATTTGACTATCAATCAGAGTGCATGTCTCTGTGAGATGGGACCTAATTACAGCCCAAATGAACATTGACTGTTTTCTAATGGAATTATTCAGCTAGCCTATGTTTGTATATGCCAGTCCCTCATTTGCTATTCCCATTCATTAGGGCTGCACGTTACACTTTGGTGGTCTTTGGCAAGTAATGTTTTTTGCATACATTAGAAGACAGATCATCCTCAAAGAGGACCACCCTGTTAACGCCCTCTTTTATTCCCCTTTCCCTGGATGGCTTGGCAGAATTGACCACCATTATTAACAGTCTGATGAGTTGGGCAGAGGATTATGCCTCTGTGTCCTACTCATCAAGGAAACAGTCCTAGATGAGTAGGTTTTTGTCATAATGCGACTGGTGTAACTGAGGGTATGCTTGTCCTATGGAGAAGGATTTAGGTGTGGAAAAAGGGCTTGAAACTAGGTGCTCTGTAACAGTCAGGGACGTCTCAGTGGGGAAGAGGGAAGCCGGAACAGGAACTACACTGTCTGAACATTAATGAGCTGAGGGATGCAAGTAAGAGTTAGAATCTGTGGACTTCTGTCACCATCACTGTAAATTTTTCTAAGAACCAAACCTGGAGAGAGATGGCAAGTTGTGTATGTGTGCACAAATGACAGAGAAAAGGAAGAGGAAAAGACTGAAATACAACATCCCAGGCCTCATTTATGCTGTTCGACTCCCCGGGCCAGTGCTGCCGACTGAGTACATCTATTGTGCATACAGTATCTTCACTCTGCGAAATGACCTCCATTTGAGTTATTTCAGGAGCAGTGGTATAGTTCAAGGTGGCTCGAGGCCATGCTCCAGTAAGTCTTTTGGGAGCCATGCTCTTCCAGTTTCATCTCAGGGTCTTCAGTGGTGTATTTGTGCAAGAGAGGCTTTGCACAGCGAGCGACATCCTCGTTTGGTGTCGAAGAGAATTTGTGAAGCTTGATGAAAGTCATCATTAAAGTTGTATAATGCCTCTTGACTGCCAACGACAATAACTTATGACATCTGTCTCAGTGTTTCATGTTGGCTGTCACAAGCAGTTAAGTGCCAGTTCTTGCAGTAATCACAGCGAAGATGGATTACTAGGGATTTTGGAAGCCACTCCTACATTGTTTGCTGTCATATGGCAGGAAGATTTAGATATTATGAATAGAAAGGTAACACTGTCAGCTTAGTAAGACACTGGCAGAGTATGCTAATACATTTTTGAACAGGCTATTTTCACCCATTTTCAGATGATGTGTAGACATGATTTTTGAACATACTTATGGTTTGTTACTCCATTGCTTTCTAATGAAAGAGAAAAATATTGAAAACTGACAATTGAAAATGGAAAACAATGAGGAATGCTTCACTGCTTAATATTAAAAAGTTTAAAAAAAAAAATTAACAGTAATACTGAGATGTTAGAGAGGAACTATTATTAATGTGACAATAAATGTTTCTCTCCAGTTCTTTCTCAAGTTAAGGAGAGCCAAACAGTCATAGATGAAAGGCTTGAGTGGGGAGTGAAAATATACCCAGAAAGGACTTTACTATGGGGAAAGGTAAATCTATTTACAGCAACAATGTCTTGGGAAATGGGAGGGGAAGCAAGCAGGGGGAAGAAAGACTTTAGGAAAGATTTCACCAATGTACAAGGCAAACAAGCAAAACAAAGAATGGAGAGAGAAGCAGAACTTCAAAGCCTGCTGGTTGATTTTAAAAAAGAATTTCATTAACAGACTGTGGACTGAAGGACATTACAAAAACAAAAAGAAAAATCACATCATGAAGCCAATTACAGCAAGAGCATTGGTAGTAATAAACTTAGCGTATACACTATTGATAATGTTAATCAAGCAGAGACCAGACAATCATATAGCAGTAATATGGCACTGCATCAGTGAGAATATTCCAGGCTTTAGATCCAGATGAAGCACATGAGAGGGATTTAGTTGAATCATTGGCACTATATGATGAAAAGGCCTAAAGCTCACTGACTGAAATACAAATCATTTACCTCCCATGGAATTAATTAAAGATCGTCACATCCATGAAGACAAACGGTACATAGAGATGCCGTCAGGGCTATGGCCTGAAACAGCAGTGTGTCTGTGTTTTTCTGTCAGAGTCTGCAGCTTCTCAAGACCCTTGCACTCCATACTGACTTCACAGGCCCATATGTCTCATTTTAGCACCTTGTTGATGTGTTTTTGCAAGTGCTGTGGATATAGTAGAGTTGTCTTTCTCTGTTGGTTACACATCTTAACCCTCGTGGCTTGGTAAATTAGGGGGTTGAGAATGGCTGTATGCAATTTCAGTATGTTGCACAAGATAAGAACCGGAACAATCGCAACTTCTAGCATTTCCAATCTTGAAATTAAATGGTGCCAGCTCTTCTGTGAAGCACCTATGCGAGAAGTGACTCTCTAGCATTTTGGCAGATGTCTTATTCAGAATCTATCAGCGAATAATATCCCAGAGCAACTACAGTATATCTGATAACTGACGGTGCACAACCCCTCACTTCCTCCTCCATTTCCTGAGAGGAAACCTTCAGAGGGAGTATTGCAGAGCTGATAAAACTCACACAACCCTTTATTTGCCCGGTAAAAGATTGCCAGAGCAAAGAAGCATTGTATAAGCTGATGACTTCTCTGGTACTGGAGCAGATGTGAGATTACTTTGCTCACCTGGAGAGCAGACTTTACATTGTTTTTACAAGCAATGCATGCTGCAGTGAAAATAATGAGATGTGATACATCCCACTGCCACATTTTCATGGCCAGCAACACACTTTTTACACTCCTGATAGTACCACAGCCAAGTGTAAAATTCAGGCATGTAAGCTGCAAAAACCCAGCCAGCTACAAACAGGGGCGTCTTTTGTACACCATGCTTTCAAGTACACGATGTAGTGTGAACATTAGCAGATTTAATATGTATCCACTTGAATTGTCATTGCTGGCTGCTGCTGTTAACTATTCTTTGAGGGAGAGAGAAAGGTCTCTTGCAGAATAGATGACAGTGGTCTGTGTGCACAGTGCACAGGAAGCAATTTTAGATGAAAACCCACACAGGGCAAGGCGTTTTCTTTTTCTGTGTGCTACATTTCCCTTTGACATCTTAAAAGCCATTAGTTCAGCAATGCACACCAATGCTTTACACAATAGGACTTGGAATGCTGCCTTTTAGACATTATATGGGGACAAACAATGGCGTGCATGCATAGGGGAATGCACAGCAAAGACTTTAAAATAAATATAAAAAGAATTCAGAGTGAAGTGATTGAGGAAAAAAAAATCTTTAGAAACGCAGAAAGCCTTGCGATTTGTCCTAGCCAGCCAAATCCATTATGTTTTAATCAAAAGAACATTGTAGGCCAATAAACTCCACGCAGTCTGGAAACTGTTTTTTTGTTTGTTTGTTTGTTTGTTTCTGGATGACTTTTACATTTAAACTTTTAAAATGAAAGATAATGATATATGTAACTTCCTTTATGTGCACTTTTGTCCACACTCAGAGTAAAACAACTCATCTCCTAAAGACAACATAACTACTTGTGACATTGCAAAACTTTTATGTTAGACAACCATCTGACATGTGTCACATTGTATAATGAAAGTTCGCTGGGTATCTGACAATAAGCACAGTCAGAGGTCAGATGCACTGATACTATACTATACTATACTATAGTTAGGGACCACAAGTATCCTGCTTCATAATTAAAACATACTTAAAACTCACACCCCTTTTGAGAATTTTTTATTTTTTTTTCTGCAGACATTCAAATGAATAATTTCCGTGTATCTTCCTTTTTTTCCAGTCCATCTTTCCCCCTGCCTCTTTTTTGTGTGGATATAGCCTGCATGAGAAAACAAACATAACAATATTTACATCACATTTGAAGAAATCCTAAATCACTATAATAATTTGGCGTTAATTTTTAATTAATTTTTAATTTTTTTCATTTTTGACAATGGATCATATACATCAATCAGCCATAACATTAAAACCACCTGCCTAAAATTGTATAGGTCCTGCTCATGCCCATGTGAAAATATCCTGTAGTGCCTGGCACAGGGACACTAGCAACAGATCCTTTGGGACCTCTGGGTTGTAGGGTGGAGCCTCCGTGAATGGGGCTTTGTCTAGTTCCAATATATGTCTGTTAAAATAGATCTGAATTCAGGGAGTTTAGAGGCTGGGTCAATGCTTTGGACCATTTGTCATGTTCCTTGAGCCATTCCTGAGCACTTTTCCACAGCACCATTGTCCTGCTGAGGAAGACTGATGAGTGACATTGCCACAGGGGTGTGCTTGGTCTGCAGTAATGTTTAAAGGGGCGGTATATTCAAGTAATGTCCATGTAAATGCCAGGAACCAAGGTTTTCCAGCAAAGCACTGTAACAAGATAATCAGTGTCATTCATCTGTCATCTTTCATTCATTTGTCAGTGATTTTAATGCTGTGGCTAATTGCTGTACAACATTTTAAATTGGACATTACTTATTTTTTTCTTTGTTACTTTAATGTTCCTTATTGGATACAGACAATGCCCAGTGACCAACAGAAACACTGTCAATAGGTCCAATTAGTGTGGAAAGCCCAGTATTGTACTGTCTATTATCAGACTGTTCTAAAAGCTCCCTGAAAAGCCTTCAGTTGGTTCAAAACACCACAGCGAGAGTACTAACAGGGCCCAGAAAGAAAGATCAGATTTCTTCCATATTAGCTTCTCTTCACTGGCTCCCAGTTAAATCCAGAATTGAATTTAACGTCCTTCTACTCACATACAGGTTTTTAATAATCAGGCCCCATCATGTCTTAAAGACCTCATAGTACCATATTATTCTAATAGAGAAATGCCTTCAGCTTTCAGGCCCCTCTTCTGTGGAACCAGCTCCCAGTCTGGATGCGGGAGACAGACACCTTCTCTACTTTTAAGATTAGACGTTCCTTTTTGATAATGCTTATGCTTAGGGCTGGTTCAGGTGACCCTGAACCAGCCATTAGTTATGCTGCTATAGGCTCAGACTGCTGTGTTTCTTCTACACTCCCCTCTTTTCACTCCCCATGTGTTTATATGCCACTATTGGATGTCACTAACTTTTTTGCTCTCTTTCCAATAGTGTGTGTTTTGTCCTTGTCTCTATGCTCTCCTTTTTTCTCTTCTCTTTCCTCTCATCCCCCGACTGGTCTTGGGAGATGGCTGCCTTTCCTGAGCTTGGATCTACTGGAGGTCTCTTGATTTTAAAAGGGAGGTCTTCTTTCCCACAGGTGTCAAATGCTTGCTCACAGGGGATCCTCCGATTGTTGGGTTTTTACCTTCACTATATAATCGCCTTGAGGTGACTGTTGTTGAGAATTGGTGCTACACAAATGAAATTTATGAATATTGTTTCTGAACAAACTCTTAAGAGGCACTCTAAAAATAAACTAAAAACAATCCAAGGGTTAGAAAGTGAACATGTTTAAAAATGTACTGAGAAAAACTGCATAAAAAGGATAAAGAAAACTTTCAGCCATGGCCAATCAACACACACCCAGAGAGCTAGAGAGAGAAAGATTTTCGGATTAGTAATGTATTTGAATTCAGGACATGCTCAACTTAGCATTCGGAAACGTTTTGACCAGGCAGCATCGTTTGATCAACACTTAATGGCACTTAACACAATCGCTTCAAGACAGCCCTGCTTATTAAGAGTGGAACAGATGTTTTACCAAAGTGATCTTGCAGTTTTAATTAGTCATTGATACTAAATGCATTAGCACTAGCAAATAGTGTCATTTAAAATATAGCCATGTGCCATGTAGAAAGTGTGAGGTGAACCCATGGAATTATTAAGGCGTACGGAACAGCAAAGGAAAACAACCACTGGAGGCTGTTAAAAGACTAAAATTGTGGGTGCTGTCACAAACAGTGATTTGACCATATACTCAGTCTGTCATCTGTGGGTTGAGCTGCAGTTAAGAAGATTCATAGCCAAATCTACACCACTGAAACATCTGGTGTTTTATCTATGGAATGGGCCTCATGCTGTGGCTGTGGAGAGCATCTCTAGGAAGGAAACAATCACCATTTCTTTCCCCATACGACCCACCTTAACAGCACCATATTGCACTGGCAGTAATTCATTCAAACAGGTGTGCTCATGAGCCCAGTTTGAAACTCAAGAGTACAGATGGCTGCAGTTCGAAGAATAAAATACAAGTATCATTAACTGCAGGATTGGAAAACTATAGCTCAATGAAAAACAATTCCAGAAGCCCATGACACCATGAGGCGCAACACACTCAACACTATCAATTTACAGTTGAGAAATATTGACCGGTCTTATGCTTGACACTGAGACTTTATTCTAACCACAACGAATTCTGAGGGGATTTTCCAATAGATGTCTACCGAGGCTATAATACCAGTCCATCTACAGCAGCACACTCCAGCTCCCCTGAAAGCAATTCTCAATGCCATACACAACTCCATTCTCTGACTGATCCCCATTTTCACTGGTGCAGGAGTGTCTGCATCATACACACACATGTACACACACAAACAATGGGAGCACAGGACTGATTGCCTTTTGTCCACCCCTGAAAGGCTGGCCACCTGGACCCTGCTTACCTTCAATAGGATTCATTATGGTGACTGTGCACCCATACAGCTGCTGCTTAACACTAAAGACATGGATCTGTCTTTCTGCTTCCACTGCTGGCTCTCCTGTGCTCGTACAGCTCCAAACCCTTCACCTTGTGTTGGCCTGTCATGGCACAAAAGGCCCCAGTGTTCTTTCCCAGCACTAACTGGCCTGCCTCTTGTCTCTACCTCTGCCCCCAAGGCCACATCTTCAAGTAACATCACAACAATAGCCATCCCTCCTCCTCTAAAGATCTTTAGCTTGGTGTCTGTAAATTATATATGGCTGATATGTGCCGTCCCCCTTTAACAGTGACAGAAATGAATCCCCTGTTAGAGATTACTGTGGCATGTAAAAGCCCTCAAGCGGTCTGGTTTAGAAGGTTTAACAAGGTCAAATGAGTGTGCTGGGATGGTTAGGAAACGAGAGGAATGGGGTAGCCATGGGAAGCAAGAGGGAAGGGTGTGTGTTTGAGTTTTGTTGTCTGAATTTGTAAAAGCATGATGATGCATCATGAGCCTTTATAAACTCATAAACACCCCCGCTCGCACCACAGGCAGTAAAGTCAGAGCGACAGGGGAACAACAGTAAATGCAGCATAACAGACTCTGGGCTGCTGGCTGTCTTCATGTAAAAGCAGACATAATAGAATGCTTTTAATAGGAAATGTCCCCACTTAAACACTAATCTACCCAAGCATCATATTAACCAGATCTGGTAATGGCTCAAAAATACACAAGCTGAAGTCACATCATGAACAGGACAAAAGCTGCAAAGCCCCTCCCATGGGTTCACTCAGGTTGATGTTTCGGTCATTGTCACTTAGTATCCCCCCCCCGCGCTTACAGGGATGAGAATACTTGACTGACAGAAGAGAAATGCAGATTTGAATTTGCATTTTCTGATGTGGTGTAAATAGAAACATACCTCCGCTCTCCTCCACAGTTTCGCTCTTTCCTTTTACTCTGTCTCTTTTATTGCACACACACATAACCAAAACAGATAGTGAGAGGCTTTCTGTCTTTTTTTTTTCAGTTTCTTTAAACAAATCCCTAGGAAACCCTAAAATATTAAGGGTGTTTTCACAGTCCTTTCTAAGAAAACCACGCTTGTTCACAGTCTTACTCAGACTAGCCTAAAGGAGGGATAAGGATGAAATAAATTAGCTTCCCCTTCTAGTCACACTGTCACTTCCTTTAAAATAAAACTCATATTATTATTCATGAGTACACATTCATTTTTTTGTATGTTATTTGAAGATGAGCTTTCAAATGTGTCAAAATTAAAAAAAATAATAATAATCATAACTGTATATATTTCCTAAAATATAAAAGTAAAAGCACCATAATCTACAGAGTGTGGGTCCACTGGCATAATCCCTTAACATGGGGCAGATGCTATGTTAAGATCAAGTACAAACCAGCATCATAAGAATTGCTGGAGTATGAGTGTTGTGCAACCATGTGTGTGTATTTTTCTCCAGACTGAAACTAAATTGATACTCTGTGTGTGTGTGTGTTTGTGTGTTTGATGGGGACTGTGATTGTATTTTCCTTTCTCCTGTCCCCTCAGGAGGTGACATGGTTGGTATTGTAATTCCACTCTCATTTCCTACGTTGCAGCGGCGACTGCAGACTTGTCACTCAGGAGGTGCAGAGAATAGGCCTGTCAATCAGTCAAGGACCCATTACCAGAGCAGTGTCTGAAAAGGCTGCATTTGCCCTTCTCCCTGTTAGCATAACTAAATTTTAACACTTTGTCCATCCGTGCAGACTGCGATTAATGAAATGGATGACTCCAAGGAAATAACTGGGGGAAAAAGATGTTAGAACAGAGAGCCTGATTGGGGAAAAAAAATGCATTAAAGGGTTCCATTAGACTACACCGTCCTTCTTGAAAGACACAAGTGTAGAGAGAAGAAGTAAAAATATAACCCTGTGAGCAAACTCAAGACAGTTTACAGGTTTACTAGTAGAAAGAGTGTTATTACAAGATATTACCTATGCTAAAATGATAACAAAATTCAAATATGAAAAGAATCACAATAATGAAACAGATGGTTTGTCACATATATATCCATCTGAGAAGTTCTTGGAAATTGTTTGGAAAAGGAAGGGTGCTTTTAAAAAAACACTTGACAGCTAATTGGATGGACCATCTGTCTATCGCCATCTATCTCAGGCAACTTTAACTAATCAGATTAACAAACCTTATGGCATAGTATGATAGCGCCAAAGAGAAAACACAAAAAGAAGCTGAAGAAGCATTGAAAGCTAGCAAGCACTTAGCAGTAAGCATGGTGGTAGACCCTCTTTGTAAGGAAAAAAAACAAACAAACAACAAAAAACAGTGGTTCCTGACTGTTTGGACCAGCTGAATCCTGGCAAGATAGATTATCTTTTGACTCTTATCTAGCACTCTGATTCTAGTAAGAATCACAGTACAAAGTATAAGACAACAATGGACTGTCCACAGCAGACATATGACACATGCAAGATGAAAGTGAAAACCCAGCAAATGTATGGGGTACTAGAGGAAATTGGTTTCAAAAGGAAGAGGTAGTAAGAGAAAATTTAAATAACACACGGTGACCTGAGAGAGGTACTGTGTGTGACAGGTAGAGTGGGAGGTTGCAGGGTGTCTTGGCCACACTGTGTGCCTTAAACAAAATGTAAATCTAATCAGAGTACCATCCATTACAAAGTTAGTAACAAATGTGACATGAGAGGCAAAACCATTATGTGCACAACATAGCACAAAAGCAAATTCAGTGACTATCTGTGAAAAATATCATCTCAGATATAGTGGAGACCTTAATATATCTGTGCCCATTTGTGTTTCTCCATGGATTTTGTTTGCATTTATGTTGCTTAAAAATTGCTATTTATCCTGTCTGAACATCCATTAAGTGTCACTATGCCCTAAATTAGTCATATACAACAGTATGTCATTAAACAGCCCAAATCAGTTAAATGGTGGGTGTTTACAATTCGTGACATAAACCAGTGTGAGCCCTTGAGAAAGTGATTGTTCAGCATTGGAAGATGGCCAACAGTTTAAACTGTTGTTTTAATGTCATTGTTATGTAAAATAAGATAAAACTCACCCTTTTTTTTTTTTTTTTTTTTTTTTTTTTACAAATACG
>VUQI01012886.1:3391-14118 GCA_015106735.1 Paratilapia polleni
TTTGTGGTGTGGTGGGGGGGGGGGGGGGGGGGTGTTTGTGTGTTAAGTAATCAGTTTCTGTGCATTGTCCAAGCTTATTATTTTTATGCGTGTTTAAAATAAGAATCGCAACTGCTGTGATGATTTTTTTTTCCCCTCCAGAAACCAGAAAAAAACAGTAAGTCATCAGCTAATGCTAGCAATCCATAGACTGCATCAGTGCAGACATAGATACCTTCTAATTTGTAAAATAACTGAGTTTTACTCAGCAAAACTGGAGAACAGTCTTCTTTGACTGTCTGTTAATGTCGTTAATCACACAGCAAGCCATGTTATTCATCAGATGATTTAGTTAAGATGCTTCAAAAAAGCATAACCATGTTCAAGAAGTCCAGTTAAGTCACTCCAATTAGCAGAGGTGAAGCCTAGCAGACAGCTAGCAGCCTAGTCGGCACCTTTAATGCATATTGTTAAGTATTACAGACAGTTGTAAAGGAGTAAATTAGCTACAGAGACCAAAACTGTTTTTGTAGCAGCCTACAGACATGTTTATTTCTGAGTCTGAATCACTGCTTGGGTTTAATCACTGTTTAAGCCAGACCCAAGTGGACATTTGAGGATCTGCAGTTTTTGGTGTTTAGTCTTACAGGTTGCTGGATTCAAATCTGCAGGCCAGCTGTGGCCTTTCTCTGTGGAGTTTGCATGTTCTCCCTGTATGCGTTCCTTCTAGGTGCTCCACTTTCCTGCCACAGTCTAAAGTCATGCTTGTCGGGACACTAAAAACATACCTCAGAAAATTCATGTGTGTACAGTACTGGATGAAAGCACACTGTAAAATCACTTTTACTTAGAGTTATTGAACCATTTGCAGAGGTTGTTGTTTATGTCTTTGGCACTTAATTAGAGAAGTTGATGCTGCCGCTGGAATCTAGTGAATGTTGATGGCTTTTATTCGAATAAAGCTTTCTCACAAGCCTCTGTATATTGTAATAATTTACCTCTCCAGACACTATGCTTGGTCATCCAGCTCAGGAAACGCACTCTTGTTTTACGTCTTTAAAGTTTTCTTATATCACATCACTATATTCAGGGTCAGAAAGCGCACAATGTTCTGTCTCTTTCTTACTGTATCATTTTATGAATATATAACACCATGTACTCACAAGCATCTCAGACACCTCCTTTTCCCAGCCACATGCAGCCTCATCCAGTATTCCTCTACCCCAGTGTGACCTGGTTGTTTCTCACCATTTAGACTTAACAGTATTGATTCACATGTAATCGGGATGGGGTTCTCATTTTGCTATGGTGCAACCTCACCTTAACTCATACATCAATAAGGCAATTTTCTTTTCCCAGACTTCAGGACACACTCAAAAAAAAGATAGCCAGCATGGTCTAATAATGCAAAATAAGTTTTAATGTTCAAAACCTGATGCATAACTGGCCCATGCATCTCCTTTGTTCATTGCTATGGCAGCAACACTCTGCAGCTGAATAGAGTTTTATTTTTTATCTGATCCACTTAGGTTATTTTGTGAAATCAGCAAATGCTCTCAATAAACCACTATGAGAAAACTGAAGAATTGGCTATTGATTTAAAGTGAACCAACCGCCCTTCCTTTCCTTCTTTCTTTCTTTCAAAACATAATAATTAACATTTAACAACAGAATATAAAAATGTTAGGTAATTTAAAAAAAAAAGTATATTTGCACCATATTTGCATTTCTGTATGGTGCAACCTGGTGGTCATGTCAAGGGGATCTTGCTGACAGAAAAGCACTTTGCAGCCTAAAGCCAGTTTTAACTATTGTTACCAATAAATTTATGGCCTAAAAAACATAATATAATCAGATACATACAGCAGTCCTTAAACACCTAAATTTTCTGCCCAAGATCAAGTCTGTTTCATGGCACTGGTGTGACACACTGCTGCTAACACTACACAGTGTTGTTCAGATGGACTTGTTTTGGTTGTACATTCCTAAAGGATAAAGTTAGAAGATATTTATGGCCGCAACAGCTTTAACAGGGCAAACTCAGATAGATAGATTATATAAAAAGTGTACACACTCCTGTTAAAAATGTAAGGCTTTTGTGATAAAGAATGAGACCACAATAAATCATTTCAACTTTTCCCACCTTTAATGTGACCTAGAACCTGTACAGTTCAATTGAAAAACAAACAAATCTGTTAGGGGGAAAAAAAACATACAATAAGCTGGTTGCATAAGTGTGCACACCCTTAAAATAATACTTTGTTGAAGCACCTTTTGAGTTAATCACAGCATTCAGTCTTCCTGGGTAGGAGTTGGGAAACTTGATGTATTTTTTTGCAAATTGTAGCCAGGCTTCGATGTTTTTCTTTGTCAGCTTCCATCTTGTGACATTACCCCATAGTCCAGACATATGGAGAATACAAGAGATTGTTGTTACACATAGTACACAACTAGTACTTGCCAGAAATTCCTGCATCTCCTTCAGTGTTGCTGTAGATCTCTTGGCAGCCTCCCTGACCAGTTTTCATCACTGTTGTCCCATATTTTCTCCACTTTTTGATGACTGTCTTCACTTACATGGTATATCCAATGCTGTGGAAATTCTTTTGTACCCTTCTCCTTACTGTTCCCCTGTCAACAATAAGATCCCTTTGATGCTCTGTAAGCTCTCTGTTGATGTTAAAAACATCACAAAAACCTTTCATTTTAACAGGGATGTGTACACTTTTTATATCCACTGTAGGTGATGCCAGTAATCCCTTCAAATTTTACATTTTAAATTCAGTTTTCACAGCAGACAGCAACATCACAAAAAGCAGCTGCATAATTTTAATATTCATTTTAAAATTTTATAGAACTACTGTGGTCACTCTCACCAAGACAAGGAAATCTGCATTTTAAACTTAACTAAGTGTCCTGTATTATGAATACAGTTCTAGTGTTTGTAACAAACCAAAACAATTGAAAACTTTTCAAAATTTCAGCAAGTTATGAGGATTTTTAATTGTGTATAGTTCTCTAGGAGGAGGCCCAGCTCTAGTTGAACAATAAGGTGGCTGCATTAATGTTTCTTTCCAATAAACAGCACAACCGATGTGGCATCTTTGTATATGTATATATCTATGTAATAGCATAAAATCCGAGGCATAATGATGTTAACTAAATCACAGAAAACTACAATAACATTAACAGATATGCATGCTTCTCTAATCCCCATTTGTTTCTAAATACATTTTAAAATTACATGTATGAAAGGCAACAATGAAAGAAGAGATTCAAAGGCTTGCACACTGCACAACAGGATGATGGAGAGCAGTGCTGTTCAAAACATCACTCTTTTATAAAATAAATATGTAAAAACTGGAGCCCTGCAGTGTGCAAGCCGTATAATCTCTTTTTTCATATTTTGCTTGTTTTCAGCCCGTTTTTGTTGGACATTTGTGTATATTCTTAGTATCTAATAAAGTACATTAACTTCCAATTTGAAAACCAAGACCTCACCACTTTCACTTCTGACTATTTCTCACTATTTCTTCTTCTGACCACAATGAAAGGCCTCACTTTTCTTGGTGCACATTTTTACATTTAAAAAGTCAAATTTATTGCCCAAATTTTCACAAGACTGGTTTATCTTCCCACACTTCACTTAGGCTGTAGCTGTCCCAGATAAACTGTTAAACTGCAAATCATTCACTGCATGTTCAACTGCAGCCAAACAGCTTCATCTAACTCAGAGACCACTCATGCTGCTGTTTCTCTGCTATGGTAGATTGCTCTGCAGTTGTGATGCTTATCATCAATTTTAGTTTGAAGCTTTTTTTAATGGCCTAGTCTTATTTCGCGCTCTAAGGTGGATTATATGCATTATTCACACTCTAATATTGTGGTGATATTACAAATCCTCCCCACCCCTCCTCTCTCCACCACATGCACACATACTGACAAACATCCCACACACGCGCTCTCTCGCCTCGCAGTGATGAAATATGTGCATACTGTTTACAGCTTCATAAATTGAGGATGCAGACTCAGACATAAAAGATTACATAAAGTAATTCCTTGTGGTTATTTTTCTCGGTTCATTTTCCGCACATGGAAATGAACTGCAGAATTTCTCCGCTCGAAGTCCCCCACTGTGGCTGCGTGAACCTTTGACTTGCTTGCCAAGCCGCAGCACAAAGCATTACAAACAGGAAAGCAGAGTGAGGAGCCGTGGGCAGGGAAGCTGGTTTTCCCTGTTCATGTGTAAAGAGAGGTACAGTACAGTATTCTTGTAACCAAAGGCCTTAGAGGCCCCCCAAAGCAAGAGGAAGACTTGACTAGCTGACCACACTCTATTATTAAGGAGCAGATCAAAGCTGTATGAAGATGGGGGCATCTGCAGGACTGCTGGGGTGGACTCAACGGGTTGGAAGTATTGAGGATATAAAAGCAAGACAGAAGGAATTCATCCATATCATATAAATCATGAGTTATGTCAATGTGATATTGAGTTTTGGTTGTTGGGGAAGGGGTGTAAGTTTCTTGTAAGAAGATGGAAGCTTTCTGGCCTTTCAAAATGGTTGAAAGAGAAGTGATTGGTTCAGCTGGCTCAGAGCAAGTCATCATGTTTCTTTGCTTTTTGTTTTTCTCTCTAATTTCTTAAATTTAACAAACAAGATGCTCAAGAATTCCGCTACAAATGTGAACACTGGCTGAAAAGGTAGTGGAAAAAACACTCTACATCAAAAGCCTTCTGCAACAAACTGAGCACCTCTTGATTTGCATTCAGTCTGAACACCACATTTCTTGCTATCCAAACTTCAGGTTTTTATTCCCATATGAGACATTACAACGAAATGAGACGTAGTAAGTTTTGTGGTAAAATAGCAGGGGAAATATGCAAAAATGTAGTTTGTCATTGGTTGGATTGTATGAGGTCTTTGATATTGCTTGGAAAGACAAAGCACTTCTTTTGTTCATTAAGTGTAGCACTGCTGTCATAAAAAATAAACTGCTATTGTAATTTTGTTGGCTCCTTCTGTATACAAATTCAGTTTTTGCTTTGAATGTTTCCCTTGGGCACCTGCATCCCTAAAAAAAGGCAGATTTCTATTGCCAAGAACAATGACATCAATGGCAAATATACAGAAGAAAAACTGTATGCATCCCCCAGCATACCGCATGAACATCTGGCCAACACCTGCTGCCTTTCGCTGCATCTCTATATCCTATTAATCTGCAGAGAAGATTCTTCATCTCAGGTTATAGTAGGTCAACAGAAACTTTGGAAAGAAGTAAACAAAAGTGCCCTGTTTTGTGACTTGCCAAGAAAAAAATATAAACCCACATGTTGCTTTTTTTTTTTTTTGTTTGTTTGTTTTTTTACTGTTACTTGCTCCACTGTGAAATATCCTTTTTTGGAATCAATTGGAGAAATGGTTGCACCATTTCAGATTATTTCTGCTAGGAACACTGCCAATATTCCATTATAGAAAGGACAACATAGAGCTTATGGGCATATTTTCTCTGTTAAATATTAGTTTTGGCTCCTTTTACTACCAGGCCTAATGTCTCCAGACTAGGTGCATAGTTAATAAGGCAGGGGAGCAGAGATAGCACACCCCACAGTAACCTTTATGCCCCCCTTACTGACATAACTGGATCAATAAGTTAATACAAAATACTGGAAATATAAGGGCAAGAAGTCACAATCTGCCTGCCCATGACCTTTTAAGAGAAATACAGGAATACTGCATTGGAAAACACCCCATACTGCCACATAAACTGCATTATAGGATTGCTGAGGTTTTGTTGGAGCTCTACAGATAGAACAGCACAAAGTGAAAATCTAACACAAAGAATCAGGTTGAACAGCAACAAAGTGTTGCATCACAATGTTCATGGCTTCTTAAAACACCTCCTTTGCTAAAAAGACTTGTTTGTCTGCCAGGGGGTCCTGTCAGGGGCTCTGATGCCATTAATATTTGATGGAGCTCGATGGAGCTAACCTTTAAGGCATCCAACTGCTGTACACTCCCAGGTGACCTTTTCTTTTTAGCTGGACTCTCCTTCCTTCAGTAGCTACTGTAACTTGTCCTGATGCTGTCTGGACAAGTAATACATGAGAGAACTCTTTATTTGTTGTATTCTATAAGAGGACTGTCAAACATTTAAAGCATATTTAAATCAAAATTCTAATGTTTTATATTCACAGCAATTTAAAAGAGCTACAAAATGAATAACATCTGCTGTGTTCAAGTTTAATTACAGTTGATTTTTAAAGCCTTAAAGAGGTTACCATACAGACGGAGGTTTTCTATATCATATTTTACTGCAATACATTTTACAAATTATAACCCAAACCTATTAAATACTATAGGTTTCTTTGACTATAGGTTTTTATACCTTACAGGTAGGCATTGGCTTTTTGCTTCACTTCAGTGTGAACAATAACCTGATATGAAATAGTATTTCATCACATTGATGCTTTCATAACTTTCTCTTGTTGTTGATGCAGCCACATGGCAGCTACAAATGAAAATCTAAAACTCTTTGGAAAAGGTCACCAGTAATAGAGTTGTTTAGATTTGAAAGTTGTTGGGTTAAAAGTATAGTTTGTCTGACACATCCCTGACCACATTTCTTTTTATGCTGTTGCTGTTTTAGGATTTTTTTTTTCCACACCTGAGATGAAAAATTCTCAGTATTAGCATTTGACATTATTACGATTAAATATATGATTAAATATATGACTAAGTATAAGGTTAAAATCATACAGAAATTATTGCAGTCTGTTTATATTGACATTTTCTGCAACATCCTAAATTTCAGCACAAAATATAGTGTGTAAATAACCTGGAGTCCTTGTCAAGTAATGAATAGTGTGCTTTGTTTAAACTATTTGTGGATTGTAACAGGAAAAACTGTTTAATGGTACAATGTGAAGGCTTTCAGTTGAAATTTGAGTTTTTTCAGAAGTATTATATCTTACAAATGTTCCGCAAAGTTTCCTTTTTTATTTTACAATTCCAAGTTTAAAAAAAAATGCACTCTCTGCTTCAGCTGAGTTCCTGTTTGATTTCCCAAGAGATATTCAGCACCTTACCAAGTGATGTGAACACAGTTACTCTGAAATAAATGGTAGAAAAACAAAGCCATGATCACAACACTTAGATGAGTTAGACTTCTGCCTGCATTGCTCAAAGACCTCTCATTTTAAAGTGATGTATTTAAGCTTGATATATGTGCAACTTTTAACAGAATGCAAATTAATATTGTAGAAAACATCTCCAATTTCAAGTTGCATCTATCAATAATTCCTGGTTGACACATATTGTTTCAGTCCAGTTGCAGCATGACATGGAAGCCAGATCTGCACAACAGGCCACACAAATTTTATACTGTACCACCAGCAAGATCACCTATCATTTTTCACTGCAGTGTCAGACATAAAGGGCTGAGATAGCACACACACAAAAAAAAAATATTTTTTTTTTCTCTCCTAATGAAAAGCTTGGGTATGTTTCACTGTAAGGGAGATCCTCATGGCTGTTAACAGAAGTCATCTTGCACAGTGTGTGTTGTGAATTTACAGTAAATGGTAAGTTAAATACCAAAGAATTACATCAACCAAGTCAAACCGATAATTTCCAAGGGTAACTTGCAAAACTAGTCATGGTGACAAAACACTAGACGTTGCACATATTTTAATATCATAATTCTTTCAAAAGAAATACATTTATTTTCTTGAACACAAAATGTCGTTCAATCTATGATAAGTTTTCTATTGCACAAAATGTACAAATAATCACCTAATTTTTTTCTTACAAAATAAGTGATTACTCTGGTACCGTGCCTGCGGCTAAATGAGACTATTCAAATGATACAACATGTCCTTTAGAGCCACACCGGGACCTTTTGATATTATGCTGAGGGATGCAAAAGGATGCTGGGCATATTTGAATGTATTTACAGATCAAGTCAATAAACAGGGAGTGTAACACATAACCACTTGAGTGTATTTACCGATTTCAACTAAAATGCATGGCTTAAATTTGAGTAAAAGTGTTGTCAGTAATTGAAATATCTGCCTGTGTCACATGCAAATATTACATTTACGGGGAAATGTAGAAATGACTGTGTAACTGCTGTGTAATTCAGAATCCCAATAGATATTTATGTGCCCAAATTATTTAAAACTATATATAGACAGACAGATAGATAGATAGATCTTGTGGATAAGAAAGCATATGGGTAGAGGATTTTGGATTGGTGAGTTGAAGTTTTACCACAGCACACCACATATTGCACCACAGACAGATCCTTAATTTACTTTCTCTTGAACAGAAAACATCTTTTTATCAAATTCCAATTTGTTAGATTTATTAGAAAGTTGTGGTAGTGACTTATGATAAAGGATAATTTTTTGACAGGGTTCTAACCTTAAAATTCCTCCACAGCACTGTAAAAGACTCATTGCCAGTTATCGCAAACACTTGATTGCAGTTGTTGCTGCTAAGGGTGGCCCAACCAGTTATTAGGTTTAGGGGGCAATCACTTTTTCACACAGGGCCATGTAGGTTTGGATTTTTTGTTTCCCTTAATAATAAAAACCTTCATTTAAAAACTGCATTTTGTGTTTACTTGTGTTATCTTTGTCTAATATTTAAATTTTTTTGATGATCTGAAACATTTAAGTGTGACAAACATGCAAAAAATAAGAAATCAGGAAGGGGGCAAACACTTTTTCACACCACTGTAATTTACTACATGGTAAATTACAAGGTACAAAGTCCAAATATCTAACATTTAAATCACACACAGTAGATCTCATTGTGTATCTGGTTTTGGGTCAGGCAGTTTTGAAACTGTCTTGCAACACAAGTCTTCCTAAACAGGTCAATGGATGTTGATGCTTACGCTGCGTTAGATTTGGAAGACGAATAGGTTTAAAATAGCTCCAGGAGCTGCTGGATAATTTTATTTCATTCCTAGTGCAGTGTCCAGCAATACCCTGGCAGATTGTTCTGGGAGCAGATGTGTTTGTGCCATTGATCTTGGCCATCTGATAAGGAAACCCAGCGACAGGCTGTTAACCTCAAACAGTGAGAACATTAATCCATTTCAAAACATCCCGCTGCTTTTCGCTTTGCTCTGCTCGATTTCTCCTGTGCAGACATGCCAAGGAAGGATAGCACTAAACTACTCCCACCTGCCCCATAACTCCTTTTTATTTTTCCTAGAATGCGAGCTGCTGTTAGTTTTATGGAACACAATCAAAACTCCTGATGAACTTTTAAGAAATGCATGGTTATCAGTAAAAGGGAATAGGGCTCCAGGAAATCATATTTGTTACAAGCTGCAAGCTTTTTTTTTTTCACTGACTGCAGCTTTATACTGGTAGCAGATTTAATATAGAGAATTATATAGCCCTACAGCAGTTTAGAGGCTCTTTAAGTTAACAGGTCATCCTGTTTCAAATGTTTACCACTGTAATGAGAAACGATACCTCTGAAGACCATTTTGCTTGGGGTGTGCCTGAAGAAATATACAGGATTGGGAACTAATAGATTTGTTATAGGGGGTTGCATTGAGGGAATTTTATCATTAATTGATGTGTTTTAAAAAGGGCTGAAGGTTAATGGAAAGTGCCTGAAGGCAAAACATCAGATCACTTAACATCAAGGGATGTTACTAATGAATTTTGAGACTGATAGCTGCTTTGAGATTATTGTATGTCATTATAGGTGTGTGCCACTTTCCAGCACATGGAATCTGATGTAACAGTTTCTAATTAAACTAAAGTCAGTGGAAAGTCAACAGCATGACAGTCCAGACGAGGACTGTAGGACCTGAAAACTGATTGAAAGCGTCAACAGTGACAATGTGAAAATGAAGCTGATGTCCAGAAGATTTAAGTCAGCTAGTCTGCCCTGTATAAATTTTGTATTATTTATAATTGCAATATTTGAAATCATCCAGTCAAATAAGCCTGTCTTCCTGTTGTCATTTTGAGTATCCACAAGGAATTGTTAGAGCTATCCAGCAAATCTTGGTTTTATTTGACAGAATTTCTCCACCTTAATTCATTGAAGATGAAGGGAATTTGGTTTGATGAACTCAACACATCATAATTTGAACAATTTGAACAAATCAGTTCAATTCAATTATATTCATATAGCGCCAAATCACAACACCTCAAGTCGCTTTATATTTTAGGGTAAAGACCCTACAATATTAGACAGAAAACCCCAACAAACAGACGACCCCCTATGAGCAAGCACTTGGCAACAGTGGGAAGGAAAAACTCCCTTTTAACAGGAAGAAACCTCCGGCAGAACCAGGCTCAGGGAGGGGCAGCCATCTGCCGTGATCGGTTGGGGATGAGGAGAAACGGAAGAGAGCAGAGGGAGACAGGACAAAAGACACACTATGGGAGAGAGACAGGGTTAATAATAACTAATGATTAAATGCAAATGGTGTATAAACACATGGAGAGTGAAAGGAAGTTATGAAGAGGAAGTGCTCAGTGCATCATGGGAAGCCCCCAGCAGCCTAAGCTTATTGCAGCTTAACTAAGGGATGGTTCAGGGTCACTTGATCCAGCCCTAACTATAAACTCTATCAAAAAGGAAAGTTTTAAGCCTAATCTTAAAAGTAGAGAGGGTGTCTGTATCCCGAATCCAAACTGGGAGCTGGTTCCACAGGAGAGGGGCCTGAAAGCTGAAGGCTCTGCCTCCCATTCTACTTTTAAATACCCTAGGAAC